>JAYESA010000645.1:30000-124126 GCA_036927795.1 Iris macrosiphon
GAAAGCCTCGTCTAGATCTGGCAGGGAACCAGGTCCTCATTGGGACATAACAAGATATAGAAAATGACATGCCATGTATGTAAATACTGAATAAAGGAAATAAATACAGGGTGCTAACCATTCTAAGTGAAAATGCAAGTAAAGATATTATAGTACGCATGGGAATGCGTGGCTAGACATACGCTGACGTAGTTCACCAATTGTGGTGACTGGCTAGTATATGTGTCGTATGCCCCCGGACTCACGGGTAGCTCTGCAATCGACCATCTCCGAGGAGCATGGTACGAAGGTATAAATCATATATGGAGGGGGTGTCCCATACGTCTACTAGTTATCTTTCCCATCCCAATGAAACTAAATGTCAAGTCGTACGTTTCCTGAGTTATTCTAATCCATGATGCGGGTCACACATACTGGTAGCTAATCAAATACGCAGCTCACATCCATATATGTAATGCAACCATGTTGCGTGTTCCCGTGATAGGGTCTAGGAGAATATCAGGATACTCTCACAGTGTTGGTGAGTCTGTAAGACTAAGTTATTTACACTAATTATCAACGTATTAGTTGACTGTACCAGAGGCAGTCTCAGGTACTCATGGTATATGAATTTCAGAAACAAGAATCATATAATAATATTTGAGAATTTAAACATTAAACTTGGCAAGGTATACTTGCCTACTCCCTGATAGTGTTGATAACCTGATCTCACAGTCAGGTTTGAGGTTGCTGGTGACAGGGGGTCACTGGCTGTGCTGAAGTTGGTTTCTGTTAAAAATAGGCAGGGTTCGTGAATATCATGGTTGTAATATAAAGCATATATATATACACATATATAATATAGATATATATATAGTATGTATATCTATAGATATAATATATATGTAGCAGTATATATAAAGAACAGACAAATACAGGTATAAATATATAGCAATTAAAATAGTAGCAGGGTATATCCACTGCTATAGATATATAATACTATAATTTATCAGGGTGTATCTACTGATATATAATAATATAATAGTCAGGGTATATCCACTGAGATATATGTAGTAAATAATAATCAGGGTATATCCACTGATATATAATAATAAATAAATTAAAATGACGGTACAGAATTTAAATATGCATATATAAATAGGCTGTAATATCCAGCATAGTATAATATATAATATCATATATATATAGATATATGTAATAAATTGAAATGACATTGCAAGAATTAAAAATATATATATAATATATATAAGCTGTATTATCCAGCATAGTATAATAATATATATATATACATATAGATAATATATATATATATATATATATATATATATATATATATATATATATATATATATATATATATATATATATATATATATATATATATATATATATATATAGATATATATATATACATATATAATAAGTACAGGAAATAAGTGCAGAAAAATAAATAAACTAAAAATGCATAGTATTATATAATATATAACATGTTATATATACATATCATATAAATATATGTATACACATATATTTATATATTACATATATATATAAATAAAATAGAATTAAATACATATATACATATTAGTAATTATAATATTTATATAGTATATATATAAATATACATATACATATACATATACATATATACATATACATATATAATTATATATGTATAGTATAATAGATATATATATATACATATTTTTAGTAAGTATATAGTAATAGTATACAGTATAATATACTGTGTAATAACAGTATATAATACCTATATATTATAATATAATATATATATATATAGATATACATATAAATACATATTTATATACATATATATATACATATATATACATATACATATACATATAGGAATATCTAGATAAATACATATACAATAGGTATTAGGAGTATACCTACTGACAGGTGGGCCCTAGGGGTCGTCGACGGCGGGTGGACGGCGGCGGAGTCGGCCGGAGGCGGCCGGAGGAGCGAGAACAGCAGCAGTAGCTACTGGCAGCAGCAGTAGCAGCAGTTAAGTGCGGGGGCTGCCGGCGGCGGAGGAGCGGCGGAGGTGGCCGGACAGGCGGCGGGTTCGACAGAGGGGAGTGTGGCGGTCAGGTTGGTGGTGGTGGCGGAGGTCCACGGTGGCGGTGGCGGTGGCTGGAGGCCGTCGGAGGTGGAGGGGTTAGTTAGGGTTAGGGGTGGCCGAGGGTTGCTGCGGGGGCTCTGGCCGGCGGAGGAAGGGTCGTGGGGCGGTGAGGGGGTGGTCGTCGGAGAGAGGAGGTCGGGGCGGTTCGATTGGTGAGGGTGGTGGCGGAGCACGGTGGCGGAGGGAGGCGCAGGGGGTGGCTCGGGTGGTGGTGGCTGCTGTGGCAGTGTTGGGGGAGTTGGCTTGCAGAGGTTCCCGGCGACAGGGCGGCCAGCTAGGGCGGGGCTCCGATGGTCGGGGAGGAGGTCAGGGAGGGGGCGAGGGAGTGGGCAGCGGTCCGGTGGGCGGAGGGTGGCCGGAGAGGGTGTGAGGGAGTGAGGAATGAGAGGGGGGGTCGGGTTTTATAGGATTTGTAGGTAATGGCAAACCTGTAAATATTTGGAAGTTTTTGGTATTTTGGTAATTTTTATAATTTGGATATTTTTAATGGATATTTCTGGATATTTAGGTGGGTCCCATGCCACCTATTGTCTAGCCAATAGGATTATGCCACCTTGCATACAATTTTGCATAAAAACCCCTAACTTTTCATAAATTGTATAAAAGCCTAAAATTTGTATTTTGCGTAATTTCGCAATTTACCTGTTTTTAAATACTGTTTTTCCGAAATACTGAATTATACAGAAATGGGGGAAATAGCTGGGGAAAAAGTTTTGGACAATGTGGGGTGAGTCTGGGCAGAGGCAGGGTCTGATTTCTGTAGATGATACAGGTCACCGTATTTATTATTTAATAAATACTGCGCATGGTGTTCACTATTTATTTAGAGGCTACTAGGGTCCTAATTTTTCTACGGTGTCAATACGATAATTGTAATAAAATTAGAGTAGAATATTATCGTATTTTTAGTTGGGCAAACAGGTGCCTACTGGTCCTCAAATCTCTAGGGGTACAGAGATGGGTAAAGAGCAGAAATTTAAATAGGAAATAAATACGTACGTTTGTAACGATATTTGTGCGACTAAAACGAAGCACCAAACGAGGTTTCTGGGAGTTGCTAAAAATACAGGAAAAGTAGTCTAACAAGTCTAGGGCAGGTATGTGAAATTTGTTTAGGGTTAACAGCTAGTGCGATGTCCTAATTAATTGTGTAATGAACAGGTGTACAATCAATAGAATATATAATAAATAAATTTTTAAAAAGTGCACTAATTCTAATTAGTCTAAACTAATCCTAAATTATTGAAATCTGGTCGAGGGAGTTTACAATCTACCCTCCTTAGAATATTTTGTCCTCGAAATAAAAATAATCATATACTGAGAATGAAAGATTGATTAAGGACATATGATGATTAAGAGAGATTGAGTTTGAAATATTGGATATACCCTGGTTTGGAAATAGATGGGGATAACGCTGACGAATATCCTCTTCTCGTTCCCAGGTGGATTCACCTGGTGCATGATGTCTCCATGCAATACGAACGAGAGGAATAGTCTGGCCTCGCAACACTTTCTCGCTACGGTCCAGGATCTCTACAGGCTCCTCCTGGTACGATAAGCTCGGCCCGATGGTGATCTCTGAATAGTCCAGCACATGACTCGGGTCTGGAATGTATCTCCTCAGCTGAGATACGTGGAAGACGTCATGTACTCCCTCTAAGGTCTGAGGTAGAGCTAGCCTGTAAGCAACTTCTCCGACGCGATCTAACACATCGAAGGGTCCAATGTACCTTGGACTTAGCTTCCCTCTTCCTCCAAATCTGATAGTACTTCGAGTAGGTGAGATCTTCAAGAACACATGCTCTCCCACTTGGAACTCTAGAGGTCGGCGATGAATGTTGGCCCAGTGCTTCTGTCTGTCTTGTGCAGCTCGTAGGTGTCCCTGGATCTTTTTTACCTTCTCCACTGTACGAATGATTAGTTCTGGACCCAAGATCTGTCTCTCGCCTATATCGCTCCAGCATACTGGGGAACGACATTTTCTTCCATACAAAGCTTCAAAGGGAGCCATTTGAATGCTCGCTTGATAGCTGTTGTTGTAGGAAAATTCTACCAGGTGTAGATGATCTTCCCAGGATCTACTGAAATCAAGCATGCAGGCTCTCAGCATATCTTCTAGGGTCGGGATGGTGCGCTCTGACTGGCCATCTATCTGTGGATGATACGAGGTGCTGAACTTGAGACGGGTACCAAGACTTTCTTTCATACTTCGCCAAAAGTAGGATGTAAACCTCGTATCCCTGTCAGATATTATGCTGACTGGTACTCCGTGCAGACGCACTATCTCCTTTATGTACATATCTGCCAAGACTTCTGTGGATTGCTCGACTCTGAAAGGTAGGAAATGAGCAGCCTTGGTGAGTCTGTCTACAATCACCCATACAGCATTACGACCACTAGGACTTCTTGGGAAACCCGTAACAAAGTCTATCGTAATGTGTTCCCATTTCCACTCAGGTATTGGGAGGGGTTGAAGTAGACCGGCAGATCTCTGATGCTCAGCCTTGACTTGCTGACACACCAGGCATTTAGCCATAAAGCGTGCTATCTCCCGCTTCATTCTATGCCACCAGTAATATTGTCACAGATCTCTGTACATCTTTGTGCCTCCTGGATGTATAGAGTATTTTGAGCTATGGGCTTCTGTCATCAGCTCATTACGAAGTTCTCCATTTGGAACATAAAGATGATCACCACATCTTAGAGTCCCATCTTCGTGTATGCGACATCCGGTTTGGATTCCAGCCTCTGTTCTTTGGCGAAGCCTCTGAAATCTTGCATCTGCTGGTAGAGCAGCTTTGATTCTTTCGACCAATGTTGATTGCAGCTGGTAGTTTGATAATTGGCTGTCAATTCCTATCATAATGACCTTTATTCCCAACCTTTCTAGATCTCTCAATAGACCTGGTTGGGTGATCATAAAGAATGCCGAGGGTCTTCTGCTTAGAGCATCGGCTACTACATTAGCCTTTCCAGGATGGTACTGCAGATCAATTTCGAAGTCTGTCATCACTTCAAGCTATCGTCTTTACCTCAGATTTAAGTCTTTCTGAGTATAGACATATTTCAAGCTCTTATGATCGGTGAAAATCTCCACTCGTTCGCCATAAAGATAGTGTCTCCATAGCTTCAAGGCGAAGATGACTGCGGCAAGCTCCAGGTCGTGAGTGGGGTAATTCTTCTCATGAGTCCTCAGCTGTCTTGAAGCATAAGCTACAACCTTCCCATGTTGCATTAAAACACAACCAAATCCTTTTCCGGATGTATCGCTATAGATGACGAAACCTCCGGATCCAGATGGTATAGTCAAGATGGGAGCTGTAGTCAGACGCTTTTTCAACTCATCAAAAGCGGTCTAGCATTCTTCAGTCCATAAGAACTCCTGCTCCTTGCGGGTAAGACGGGTAATCGGCTCCGCTATTCTTGCAAAGTTTTCTACGAACCTTCAGTAATATTCGGCAAGTCCTAGAAAGCTTCTCACCTCTGAGACATTGGTCGGAGTTGGCCATGTCTCCACAGATGAAATCTTTGCTGGGTCTACCGAGATGCCTTCTCCTGTGATAACGTGTCCAAGAAATGCGACACGGTCAAGGAAGAATTCACACTTGCTCATCTTAGCATAAAGGCTCTCCCGTCTCAGCATCTCTAGCACCAGTCTCAAGTGCTCTTCATGCTCCTCATAGCTTTTTGAATACACCAGAATGTCGTCGATGAAGACTACCACGAACTGGTCCAGATATTGGTGGAAGACTCGGTTCATCAGATTCATGAATACAGCAGGTGCATTAGTCAGTCCAAATGGCATAACCAGAAACTCGTAGTGACCATAACGAGTCCTGAATGTTGTCTTTGGAATGTCTTCTCTCCGTACCTTGACCTGTTGATAGCCTGATCTCAAGTCTATCTTCGAGAATACTACGGCTCCTGTTAGTTGATCGAATAGGTCATCAATTCTCGACAAGGGATACTTGTTTTTGATTGTCAGAGCGTTGAGAGCTCTATAATCAATACACATGCGATATGTTCCGTCCTTCTTAGGTACAAACAGCACTGGTGCTCCCCAGGGTGATGCACTAGGATGAACAAATCCCTTGATCTGCAGTTTCTCCAGTTGAAGCTTCAGCTCGTCAAGCTCCTTCTTCGCCAGTCGGTATACATTGGAGGATACTGGTGCTGCTCCAGGAATTAGCTCAATAATGAACTCCACTTCTCTGTCAGGCGGTAAGCCTGGCAATTCTTCTGGAAATACGTCTGCGAACTCTGCTACAACTGATGGAAGTGCTGTCTCCATCACCATGTAAGCTCTAGGAGTCTGGCCTACTCCTTGCTCGATGGTTCCTCGGACATATTCGAACTCCGGGTGTTCTAAAGGTTTAAAGATAACACTACCCTTTCGGCAGTCTAGGACAGCATTATTCTGGCTTAGCCAGTCCATGCCTAAGACAACATCAAAATTTGGCATTGGAAGTACCAAAAATTGCGCCCTTAGTCCTTTACTATAAACAACTACAGGGCAGGTTTCAATAATGTTGGTAACTGGAACAATACCTCCTCCAGTAAGTATTTTCCAGTACTTGGGTAGCGGGGAAGTGGATAGCTTGTGCATGGCTACGAAACTACTGGATATGAAAGACAAAGTAGCCCCAGAATCGAATAATACAGTTGCAGGTAATGATGTAACTAAAATGGTACCTGTTATAGTTTTCCCTTCAGGCTCTTCTGCAACTATAGCTAACGCAAAAGCTTGTCCCTGCTTTTGCCCTCCAGGTTGTTGTCTGGCCTTGAACTAGGCCTCCTGAGTAAGCAAGGGTGCTCCTTTCTGATATCCTCCTGATGTGGAGGGTAGCATCTTCTGGGCTTGTGCTCCTGGCTTCTGCCCTTGCTGAGGTGCTGCATCTCTGCGTTGTGGGCAGTCTTTGGCCATGTGTTGGCTAGCTCCACATAACAGGCATAATCCGTTCTTCTTCCTGCAGTCTCTCATATAATACCCCTTTTTGCCACAAAAGTGACAAATCGGGAGCTCCTTCTTCTGGTAAGGCCCCGTCGTCTGCTGAGTCTGATATTGGGGACGACGTATAGGTCCTCCTGCTCCTTGCTGATTCTTGGCCGGGAAGGTTGAATTTGAGCGCCTTGCTCGCCTTGCTCCTCGGCCAATTGTTTTTTGTTCCCTGGCTTCGGTAAGAACCTCGTTGTAGGAGATTCTTGACTGCATTGTTGTGTACCTCTGGAGCTCGTAGTTAAGGCCATGGTGGAATCTTTTAGCCTTCTTCAGCTCGTTCGGGATCAGATCAGCACCGAAACGACTTAGTCTGCTAAACTCTGCGTCGTAGGCATCTACCGTCATGTTTCCCTGCTCCAGGTGCAGGAACTGGGAGTATAGGGCATTCTGGACTGTCGCTGGGAAGTACTTGGCGTTGAAGTGCTCCAAGAATTGTTGCCAAGTTTGGTCTTTGCCGACACTGCGCTCTATGGATTCCCATCAGTGATGGGCATTGCCAAGAAGTTGGCCCCTCACAGCTGTCATCCATAGGTCAGGGGTGAGTTGCGATCCTTCTAGCAGCATTTCGGTGTTGGAGATCCAGTCGGAGATCTCCTCAGGAGTCTCGCTGCCTTTGAAGTCTCTCGGGCTCATTTGACGGAAGCCTCGAACTGTGCCCGCTGGTTGGACAGGTGCTGGTGCCGGAGTAGTATCTCTCTCCAAGGCCGTCATCAGAGTCTGTCGTAGGGCTTCAGTCTGCTACCACTGAGACTGTCTCAGGGCCTCAGTCTGTTGCCACTGGTTCTGCAACATAGTCTGGAGAAACTGCAACATTTGAGGTTGACCCTCAAGTTGTGGCATCAGGATAGGCAAGGCTGGAGGTGGAGGTAAAGGGTCTCCGCCTGCGGTATTGGTGTCGTCTCCTGGCCAGAATTCTGGTGATTGGACGGAGTTCCTTGGGCACTTGGCGAAGGGTCTGTTGCTTGGTCAGCCCCATTATTTGCAGGTTTCCCGGGTATGTCCATGTTTCTGAGGAAAATAGGATAATTAGAAAACTCAAAGGAGATAATTAATGATAATCAAGCAAGATGCAATAATAGAAATTATAAAGATGGTGTCAGTGTGGATGAGACCTAATATTCCTATCCTATTGCAGGCTTGCTGGGCATGTCATCATACCACTAGCAATAAAAACTGGACCTGCATGGGCCACCACTAAAACCGTGTCACGCCCCAGTCCCAAAATGTCAGGAACTAGGCCACGTGTCACTGGCCAGCTGACACGTCACTAAGGACTTAATCCACTTTGATGGACCCAATAGGAACGTGCTACGCTGTCCTAAAATACTACAAGTACAAAACAGGTATATCTATCTCATCCACCACAAAATGTCAGAAAAGCAAATGCTGAATATATATATATAAAACTGAGTCTGATACAGTACACAACTGGTGAGAATACAAGCCTACTACAAAAACTAATAATAGCGCAGAAAAATCAGATAGACTAAGCAGCGTCTATCTGAGAAAAATATCTCCATCTCCAGGTGGCAGGCCTCTAGGGTCAAGCATACTCTGAGGGTGTCTCCTCGAGCTCCTCCTCGGTAGCACATCTAGCCTCCTGATCAGGGCCATACACAGTGGGGTAGAAAGCCTCGTCTAGATCTGGCAGGGAACCAGGTCCTCAGTGGGACATAACAAGATATAAAAAATGATATGCCATGTATGTAAATACTGAATAAAGGAAATAAATACAGGGTGCTAACCATTCTAAGTGAAAATGCAAGTAAAGATATTATAGTACGCATGGGAATGCGTGGCTAGACATACGCTGACGTAGTTCACCAATCGTGGTGACTGGCTAGTATATGTGTCGTATGCCCCCGGACTCACGGGTAGCTCTGCAATCGACCATCTCCGAGGAGCATGGTACGAAGGTATAAATCATATATGGAGGGGGTGTCCCATACGTCTACTAGTTATCTTTCCCATCCCAATGAAACTAAATGTCAAGTCGTACATTTCCTGAGTTATTCTAATCCGTGATGCGGGTCACACGTACTGGTAGCTAATCAAATATGCAGCTCACATCCATATATGTAATGCAACCATGTTGCGTGTTCCCGTGATAGGGTCTAGGAGAATATCAGGATACTCTCACAGTGTTGGTGAGTCTGTAAGACTAAGTTATTTACACTAATTGTCAACGTATTAGTTGACTGTACCAGAGGCAGTCTCAGGTACTCATGGTATATGAATTTCAGAAACAAGAAGCATATAATAATATTTGAGAATTTAAACATTAAACTTGGCAAGGTATACTTGCCTACTCCCTGATAGTGTTGATAACCTGATCTCACAGTCAGGTTTGAGGTTGCTGGTGACAGGGGGTCACTGGCTGTGCTGAAGTTGGTTTCTGTTAAAAATATGCAGGGTTCGTGAATATCATGGTTGTAATATAAAGCATATATATATACACATATATAATATAGATATATATATATATAGTATGTATATCTATAGATATAATATATATGTAGCAGTATATATAAAGAACAGACAAATGCAGGTATAAATATATAGCAATTAAAATAGTAGCAGGGTATATCCACTGCTATAGATATATAATACTATAATTTATCAGGGTGTATCCACTGATATATAATAATATAATAGTCAGGGTATATCCACTGAGATATATGTAGTAAATAATAATCAGGGTATATCCACTGATATATAATAATAAATAAATTGAAATAACGGTACAGAATTTAAATATGCATATATAAATAGGCTGTAATATCCAGCATAGTATAATATATAATATCATATATATATAGATATATGTAATAAATTGAAATGACATTGCAAGAATTAAAAAAAAATATATAATATATATAAGCTGTATTATCCAGCATAGTATAATAATATATATATACTATAGATAATATATATATGTAGATATATATATACATATATAATAAGTGCAGGAAATAAGTGCAAAAAAATAAATAAACTAAAAATGCATAGTATTATATAATATATAACATGTTATATATACATATCATATAAATATATGTATACACATATATTTATATATTACATATATATATAAATAAAACAGAATTAAATACATATATACATATTAGTAATTATAATATTTATATAGTATATATATAAATATACATATACATATACATATACATATATACATATATACATATATAATTATATATGTATAGTATAATAGATATATATATATATATATATATATATATATATATATATACATATTTTTAGTAAGTATATTGTAATAGTATACAGTATAATATACTGTGTAATAACAATATATAATACCTATATATTATAATATAATATATATATATATAGATATACATATAAATACATATTTATATACATATATATATACATATATATACATATACATATAGGAATATCTAGATAAATACATATACAATAGGTATTAGGAGTATACCTACTGACAGGTGGGCCCTAGGGGTCGTCGACGGCGGGTGGACGGCGGCGGAGTTGGCCGGAGGCGGCCGGAGGAGCGGGAACAGCAGCAGTAGCTACTGGCAGCAGCAGCAGCAGCAGTTAAGTGCGAGGGCTGCCGGCGGCGGAGGAGCGGCGGAGGTGAGATCTTCAAGAACACATGCTCTCCCACTTGGAACTCTAGAGGTCGACGATGAATGTTGGCCCAGTGCTTCTGTCTGTCTTGTGCAGCTCGTAGGTGTCCCTGGATCTTCTTTACCTTCTCCACTGTACGAATGATTAGTTCTGGACCCAAGATCTGTCTCTCGCCTATATCGCTCCAGCATACTGGGGAACGATATTTCCTTCCATACAAAGCTTCAAAGGGAGCCATTTGAATGCTCGCTTGATAGCTTTTGTTGTAGGAAAATTCCACCAGGTGTAGATGATCTTCCCAGGATCCGCTGAAATCAAGCATGCAGGCTCTCAGCATATCTTCTAGGGTCTGGATGGTGTGCTCTGACTGGCCATCTGTCTGTGGATGATACGAGGAGCTGAACTTGAGGCGGGTACCAAGACTTTCTTGCATACTTCACCAAAAGTAGGATGTATACCTCGTATCCCTGTCAGATATTATGCTGACTGGTACTCCGTGCAGATGCACTATCTCCTTCATGTACATATCTTCCAAGACTTCTGTGGATTGCCCGACTCTGAAAGGTAGGAAATGAGCAGCCTTGGTGAGTCTGTCTACAATCACCCATACAACATTACGACCACTAGGATTTCTTGGGAAGCCCGTAACAAAGTCCTTCGTAATGTCTCCTACTATCTGCTCGAAAGTCGCCTCGCGGTCGCTCCTAGTCAAAGACTTGACCGCCATGACCAAGCCCTTACGAAACTTTCTCACCTTTGCTGCCTCACTCAAGCCCTCTACAAATCTGACCAGACGGCAGAACTCCGCTGTATACTCGTCCACTAGCATGCTCCCCTGGACGAGTGCCTCGAACTGGCTCTCCAAAGCACTGAGCGCCACATCTGGGAAAAGTTTCTCCTTAAAAAGTCTCTTGAAGGCATCCCAAGTAAGCCCTGGTGCCAAAATCCTCGTATCAGTACGATACCACGTCAAAGCAAGGTCGAACATCTGACTGCCCGCTGCCTCTATCTGCATGCTGTCTGGAATCTACGCCAGCCTGAAGATCCCCTCGATCTGCTCTATCCAGTCATCAGCATACAGTATCCCTTCTGTACCCCGGAACTCCTTGGGTCGCATCCTCTGGAAGTCAATGATACTGCCCGGCCTCGGATACTGAGTCTGATCTGCCTGTGGCTGAATCTGTGCCATTCTGTCCACTACCATCATGGCCACCTGGTGGGCGTTCTCAATGCCCAGCCTCATCACATCCACCTGACGGTGCTGTGCGTCCATCATCTTCCTGAAAAATGCAAACAACTGCACGGTATCTACTGGTGCAGGAGGTGGTGGAGGAACCACCAGAACGATTGGGGTAGTCCTCGGATCGACAAGTGAAGGAGGATCCCCGAGAGAAACAGATGCTCCCTCAACCACAGGAGTGGCGAGTGGAGCGGTATCAGCTGTCTGAATACGAGCTGGACGAGAGGTAGCAGACCTCTTGGTGGCAACTGCTGGAACGGTACGATGGGATCGTGTCTTCGGAGGCATCCTAAACACAGATCAAAATACGGTGCAAGATACGATATCATCAAAGAAGGACAATAATATTTCAAAAAAAGTAATTTTAGAATAATTATATTGGAATTGTTCCTAATCGTGATTGAGTACACTCTCATCCTAGATCCTAGATCCTATAGCAGGCTCGCAGTAGTACAACTAAGTCGTTGTACCACCACGATATCGCACTAATTACGAATCGAGACCTGCATGGGCCGCCACCAAAAATGTGTCATGACCCGCACCAAAAAAATCGAACATGAGTCATGGGTACGTCCAGCCTACGCCGCAGCATCGGCGGTAGAACGCTGTCTAGGTCTACTAACAATCTCACACAATCAATATAAACCTGTCAAGATCTCAACTCCAAACTGAGGAGCAATATCATAACGATAATCACAATGTACTCAATCACGAATCTAAGCACGATAAGAAAACACAGAAGTCTAACAACTCCAAAGTCTAAACAACAGCCACTAAAACAACCACAACATCAATAATAATAATACAACATCCTGAATCAAATCTAATACAAGGTCTCAATCCAAAACCGGAGACAAATCCGGTGCTAAAAGCTAATCAAAACAACCACAGGGTCCTAGTGATCCCGGCTACCAACCCGGAAATCACTTTTAAACTAGAGGATCCCTGTTTGCACCATCGACAGGCTCAGGTCCATAAAACATCGGACACCAATCCTCCGGATACTCTAGAAAAAATATGTCCAGTCAGGACTGGAGCAAGTACACCTCTAAC
Source organism: Iris macrosiphon (assembly GCA_036927795.1). Classification (NCBI taxonomy): domain Eukaryota; kingdom Viridiplantae; phylum Streptophyta; class Magnoliopsida; order Asparagales; family Iridaceae; genus Iris; species Iris macrosiphon. The sequence goes on from JAYESA010000645.1 coordinate 43,069, forward strand.
AGAAGTTTCAGTTAAATGATAAAAACTATAAAACAGTTATAGCAAGTAGCAAGGAGAATAAAATAAAGTATGAAACAAGAAATATACATGTATCACTGGTGCATAAAGGTAAAGATGCATGAATATCAGAAGCAAGATAGTAATAACTGCAAGATAAAAGAAATCTAAACTAAGATCAAGTCTGTGCACATGAACGTGTAGTGAGTCCAGCATGAAATACATGTAATGAGTCAAGTCCAGAAACTATAAGTGAGACCAGCAAAAAATACAAGAGAGTCCAGACTATAAAGAATGAACTCGGTGTCTTTGAAATACCTGTTTCGACATATAAACGGCTAGGGGTAAGTACGTCTCACCGCGCACTGGGTGCACGGCTGCTATCATTCCAGATTAGACCAGAGAGGGTAATTCCTGATGATTTCATATAGGAATGTTTACATGTCTACTCGAGTATTTCTCCGTCTCGACTAGTACAAGTGAATCCAAGACCCGACACGTAAATAAAGTATGAGTCCAGCTTGAAACATGAGTGATGCCTGTAGTGATGCCTGTAGGTGATGCCAGTAGTGATTCCAGAATAGAGGCTAGAAACATGAAATATACGTGTCGCAAGTAAATAAATCCAGAAATACCAGTCCGTGTCCCGTATTGTGCCAGAAAAATCAGATGATACTATACTAGAAGCTGAATCATAATAATCATCAGATAATGAAAACTATCAGAGAATGTACTCGCCTGACGTCCTGAGCAACTGGCGATCTGAACTAGTATCGCAAGGACCTATTACGAAAAGCAAGGTTAAACAGGTTTCTAAAGAGTTAAACAGATATAAAATAGCTAAAAATAGGCTTCTAGGGTCGTTCTAGGTGAAACGGGTCAAACCGATGAAATCTGGGTCAAAAGTCAACTCTGGGTCCAAAAAGTCAACCATGGGTCAAATCTAGGTCAAAAGTTGACTTTGGCTGTCAACCGAGTCAACTACAGTCAACTCTAGGTCAAACTAGGGTGCCCCTAAAATTCTAGGCAAAAACTAGGTCATTAAGCTAATAAACCCTCAAACTCGCCTCCTTGAGATACCGGGATACCCTCGGTATCCGATACCTCAACCTAGGCTACACACCCCGCCTATACCCTCTAAAACCTATGCTAGCACGCGTAAATATATACACATATACATAAAAACCTATCTCTAAACTCAAATATAGGCAATTGCTCAAAAACCCCGCTCGAAACTCAATACCTTGGATATCTCAAGGTATTGAGATACCTTGATATCTCAAGGTATTGAGATATCGCCCAATACCCCTCTAACTACTCCTCTAGTTAGCTATTTAAGAATATAGACATATTCCTGTCATGACCCGCACCCAGTACAGGGGCACGAGAGCGTGGGTACGTCCAGCCTACGTCGCAGCATCGACGGTAGAACGCTGTCTAGGTCACAGTAACACTAAATAACTAAACACCTGTCAATAATATACATCTCAATAATCTCACAATATAACTCAATCACAACAACTATAAGGCACGATAAAAGATAAAAGGAAATGACTTAGTTAAACACCATGTCTCAAACATAAAGATAACTCGCAGTCTAGCTGTCCAACACAAATCTCCAATTAAACTTAACATAAGTCTAAACATAAACTGAAATAACCTCCATAAGTCTCAAGCATAAATAAATACTATCTAGATAGCTGTAGGCAAAGCCTCATCTAGAAGCATGGTCTCCTCTAGGATCTCTGGTACATAGTCTGTCTCTATACCTGGTCCGTAGTGCGTGGTACAGAAATCCTCAAGATTCTCTGAAAAAAATATCCAGTCAGGATTGGAACAAAAATACACCTCTAACAGCAGTTCCACATATATTAACAAAAACTATAATACAGTGTAAAGAAATACAAGACAGATATGAAATACTGGCAATGAGAAATATTGGAATAAAGTACTGGAACATCATCATCAATATGCATCTGACAAGGAATAGAACTATAAGTGTACGCAAGTACAAAGAACTGGTATGTCAGTGTGTATAAGAACAACAACTAGAACATGTGGAAATACAAGATCAGTCTATCAAAATACATGTCAAGAATCATCTATCTAAGTGTGTGAAACATCAGTATATCATGTGATCGGCTTGGGCTATATGACTCATTACATTAGTTAGCGGTCATCCCCAACAGGTCGGGCTAACCAGATGTAACAGCGATGAGGCATGTAAGGGTAAGGCTGCACCGACGTAAAATATGGGTGAGCTAATGCTGCATGTAAGTTGGGTATGATCACATAAACTACTAATACTTCCCCGTTTCCCCCAGCTAGCACGATGGATTCCAATCACGACTCCTCGTGACAGGTCTCAATGATGCTAACTCGTGTAAGCAACAGTGTCAGAGTCATGTACGCTATACAACAAGAATTATAGAGATAATCAACATAATAGAAACTGTCAGAGAATGTACTCGCCTGGGCTCCTTAGCTGGTAATACCTCTGTCCGGTTTCCAAGGTATCGTCTGAGTGATCCCACAATCCTATAAACATATCATATAGTACAATACTTCATCAGTCATTACTCTAACACACAACCAACATAATAATCTCAACAGGCTACGCTAGGGTCACAAGTCGATGTGCCTACGGGGTATCCGTGGTCACATTTAAGACATCTAGTGCATATATTACATAGTAAATACTATGGCTAACACATCTCATGGTACTAATTAATTACATAATTAATAGATTTCTATATGTTCATACTTAATTCAATTCATACGATGCATACACATATATATATATACGTATGGATTATGCTGATTGAGAATTATACGGTTCGTATGTATGTACATAAGTATGCATTAGTTACCATTATAATATGTGCATATACATCATTTAGATGTACTAACAAAACCTTATACCGTGTGTATACATAATAACATATATATATATACTAGGGGTATCTAGAATACACATATATGAGTACGTATATATCTTAGTGAGCATAATATCTACATACCTCTACGTGTATATATGCATATACGTGCATGTACCGATACCTACACGTACAAACGCATGATATCCGGAAGTGTACGTATTCGAGTGTAGGTTTACGTAGAACCTGCGTGCGAAAATGAGACGATGACGATGATAACGACGAGGCGATGGTCACGAACAGGGGGAGGCCGGTCGGGTGCACGGTCTGTCGTCGAACTCCGGGCTTCTTCGGTCGGCAGCGTCGTCGATCAGTCGGTCGACAGCGCACAGGTGGGGACTCTCGGTCGGCAACGCGTCGAGCAGTCAGCGCGGGGTGTCCAGGCGTTCAGCAGCGGTCGTCGAACTCCATTGCGGGGTATAGGCGAGTCTCGGTCGATGGTCTCCGGCGCTCTTGGTGCAGACGGTTCAGCGGACAGCGGCCTCTGGTGCAGTCGGTCCGACGGACAGCGGCCTCTGGTGCAGTCCGTGTCGAGGCGTTCAGCGGTTGGCTCCGGTCGACAAGGACGGGGAACAGGCGTCCGGCGAAGTGTTCGAGGGATCATCGAGAAAGGTCGGGGCAGTTGGGTTTGAGAATAAGGATGGTAACAATTTAATCGGCTGTGGTTGGAAGAAAAGGAAAAGAGGAAAAGAGGTTTATATATATAGTATTTTGTAAGGGGTTGACCTAGGGTTGGGTTGACTGGTCAACCTTCTTGGAATTGGCCTCTTATGGAGATATTTCAAGGGCCAAGATTTAATAGAATTAAAATGGTAGGCTAGGATGCATTAGTTCCAAGGTTTTTGAGACCATGGTTTAATGGAGATTGATGTTGCAATTTCACAGTCCCAAAATTATAGAAAAATATACATGAAGGGAAAATGGATTTATTCGCATGTCGTGTCCAATGGGATGGTCACCTTAATGCGCTTTTGCATAAAAAGTGTCCAGCAATAGGAAAAATTGTACAAAATTGAATTTATTGAGGATTAACTATAATGGGTTGCGACATCAGTTGGAAAACAAGGGCTCGTATAGCGTCCTAATTATCGAAGCAACGATAAATTGCAACAATCAAATAATCATCCTCAATTATTTAAATATAATTAAATATCATGCAAATCGTCTACACATTAATTACGAAAAGACGAAAATACTCCTAATCCAAAAAGTGGGGGTGACAAGTCTACCCTCCTTAAAAGAATTTCGTCCCCGAAATTAAAATAAACTAGCACAAGAGCAAGCAATCAATTTATGAATTATACCTCAAGTCTCGAAGAGATATGGATACCGCTCACGCATTTCGTCCTCTCTCTCCCAAGTTGATTCTCCTGGAGAGTGATTTCTCCATGCGACACGAACCAAAGGAATAGTCTGGTTCCGCAATACCTTCTCTCTACAATCCAAGATCTCCACAGGTTGTTCAGGATAGCTGAGTGTCGGTCCAACTTCGATCTTCGAGTGATCTAATACGTGACTAGGATCTGCCACGTATCGTCTCAGCTGCGACACGTGGAACACGTTATGCACTCCATCTAGAGCAGGCGGTAAGTCTAGTCTATAGGCCACTGCACCGACCCTTGCAAGAATACTGAAGGGCCCGATGTATCGTGGGATAAGCTTTCCTCCTCTGCCGAAACGAATCGTGCCTCGTCTCGGAGAAATCCGTAAGAACACCAAATCGTCAACCTAGAACAACGATCTTAACACGCAATCTAAACAAAACAATCACAAACCAAACAAAACAAATCAAAACAATACCTGAAACTCTAGGGGTCTACGGTGGCTATCGGCCCAATGCCGCTGTCTGTCCTGCGCCACTCGCAGTCTGTCTCTGATAAGTTTTAACTTTTCTGCTGCATCCACGACCATTTCTGGTCCTAACAAGGCTCTTTCTCCAACATCATCCCAAGATAAAGGGGTACGACACCTCCGTCCATATAAGGCCTCGAATGGTGACATCTCAATGCTGGCCTGGTAGCTGTTGTTGTAGGCAAACTCTACCAAGTGTAGATGATCCTCCCAAGAACCTCCGAGATCCAAGACGCAAGTGCGTAGCATGTCTTCAAGAGTCTGAATAGTCCTTTCAGACTGCCCGTCTGTCTGAGGGTGATATGCGGTGCTGAACTTGAGCTGAGTGCCCAAGCTAGACTGCAGGCTCCTCCAGAAATGGGAAGTAAAACGACTATCCCGATCTGAGACAATACTCACAGGAACTCCATGTAATCTGACAATCTGCTGTACGTACATCTCTGCTAGCTTCTCCGTCGAAGTACCTACTTTGAAAGGTAAGAAGTGGGCTGATTTGGTCAACATATCCACGATGACCCAAATTGCGTCCTTTCCTCCTGGGGAACGAGGAAGTCCCGAAACGAAGTCCATAGTCACGTGCTCCCACTTCCATTCTGGAATGGGTAAGGGTTGAAGCAATCCACCTGGCCTCTGTCGATCTGCTTTCACCTGTTGGCACACTAAACATCGAGATACGAAGCGTGCTACTTCGCGCTTCATACCATACCACCATACATGCTTCCTCAAATCTCGATACATCTTGTTGGCTCCGGGATGCATCGAGTACTGAGAGCGGTGTGCCTCCTGTAAAACTTTTTCGCGCAGCTTTCCACCTGGCACACACATCCTCGTGCCATGTCGTAAGGATCCATCATCCGCAATAGTGAAATCGTCTATCAATCCTGTCTGAACTTGTGCCCTAATATTCCTTAGAGTCTCATCATCATACTGCGCAGCTCTAATTCTGTCTATCAGATCTGATTGAATCTGCAGTCCCCACATCTGAATCTAAGCTCCTGGAACTAATACCTCAATTTCCAAGCTCTCAAGATCAGCTAATAAGTGTCTATCCGAAGTCAAGCACATAGCCATTGGGTACCTGCTCAAGGCATCCGCGACTACATTGGATTTCCCTGGATGATACTGTAATGAGATATCAAAGTCTTTCATCAATTCTAACCACCTTCTCTGTCTCATATTCAGCTCCTTCTGTGTAAACACATACTTTAAGCTTTTGTGGTCTGTGAAGATCTCCACACGCTCTCCGTACAGATAGTGCTTCCACAGCTTTAGGGCAAAGATAACTGCTGCTAACTCCAGATCGTGAGTGGGGTAGTTCTTTTCATGAGGGCGTAACTGTCTCGAAGCTTAGGCAATTACTTTCCCGTGTTGTTGAAGAACGCACCCCAACCCTTTTCCTGAAGCATCACTGTAGATAGTGAATCCACCTGTCCCTGATGGCAACGTCAAAACTGGCGCTGTCGTCAATCTCCTTTTCAGCTCATCGAATACAGCTTGACATTCTTCTGTCCAGACAAATTCTACATCTTTCTTGGTCAGCCTATTCATTGGCTCTGCAATCTTGGAGAAGTCTTGTACAAATCTCCTGTAGTATCCTACTAGTCCGAGAAAGCTCCTGATTTCAGCTACCGTACTGGGGGTAGTCCATGACTTCACTGCCTCTATCTTCTTTGGGTTAACTAAAATTCTGTCACCCGTTACCATATGTCCAAGGAATTCAACCTTTTCAAGAAAGAACTCACACTTTGAAAGCTTCCCGTACAATTTCTCTCTCTTGAGAGTTTCTAAGACTATTCTCAAGTGCTCTTCATGCTCTTCTGGGGTTTCTGAATATACTAGAATGTCGTCAATAAACACCACTACGAACTTGTCAAGGTACTGGTGGAACACCTTGTTCATCAAGTTCATAAATACTGCTGGTGCATTGGTTAAACCAAACGACATTACTGTAAATTCAAACTGGCCATATCTGGTTCGAAAGGCAGTCTTCGATATGTCTTCTTTCTTCACTTTCACCTGGTGATAGCCTGACCTCAAGTCTATTTTTGAAAATACCTTCGCTCCGTTCAATTGATCGAAAAGATCATCTATCCTCGGCAGCGGGTATTTATTTTTGATAGTGAGGTTATTCAAAGCTCTATAATCGATACATATACGTACCGTGCCATCCTTCTTTGGTACAAATAATACCGGTGCTCCCCATAGCGATGAACTGGACCTAATAAAACCTTTGTCTTGCAGCTCCTTAACTTGTTTCTTCAGTTCTACCAACTCGTTGTTGTTAACTCTATAGACATGTTGTGAAATAGGCTCCGCTCCTGGTATCAAGTCTATAGAAAACTCAACGTCTCTGTTTGGCGGCAAACCTGGCAACTCCTCTGGAAATACATCCAGGAACTCCGCTGTAAGTGGATGCGGTATCTCTTCTTTTTCCACCCTGGCTCCGCAAAAAGTGCCTCTGCTCCGCTCCTCTGCTCCTTTGGCAATCTCGAACTCTAGCTCCCCTGGTGGTCGAAATACTACTCTTCCTCTGTGACAATCTATGGAAGCATGGTGTTTACTCAGCCAGTCCATTCCGAGTAAAATATCGTATTCCGGGAGTGGCATGACGAGTAAACTCACGCTCAACTCTCGGCCTTCCAATGACACTCTCCGATCCTTGCAATAATCACGGACTAGGATAATGCCTCCTCCTGTCGTGATCTTGCAAGTCCTATCTAATGGTCCCATTTTTAAATGATGTTTAAGGGCATAAGATACAGATACAAAACTATGGGAAGTGCCAGAATCAAACAATGCAAGTGCTGGAATAGAATCGAGTAAGACTGAACCTGAAATCACGTCTCCAGCTGGCTCGGCCTCCTCAGTGGTCATGGCGTAAGCTCGTCCTTGTGGTGCTCCTCTTTGTTGCTGCTGTTGCTGAGCAAACCTCTCCTGCTATGATGGAAGTGGAGGTCCTCTCTTCTGGCCTCCTGGTATAATAGGTGCTCTGGCTGATCCTCTCTGAGCTGCTCCTCCTCCTTGGCGAGTCTGAATAGCTGGGCAGTCCCTCAGCTGATGTGCTGCTGACCCACATGATAAGCAAGTGTCCAACCTTTTTTTGCAGATGTCTCTTGTATGTCCCATCTTTCCGCAATACGAACATGGGGTAGCGAGTTGATTATGCCTCTGTGGTTGCTGTTGTTGAGCATGTCCTCGAACTGGTGCCTGTTGCTGGTGTTGCTGCTGGTGTTGTTGCTGGTGCGGCCTATGTTGTTATTGTTGGAAGTATGGGCGCTTGGCTGGTCCTGTGTTACCTCCTGTTGCTCCAGATGTATCGCGTCCTCTCTTGGGCCTGAGGTCCAAGTCGTCTTCGGCAATCTGGACATCCATCAGAATACCCTCAAATATAGCAGTACGTCGTCCCAAAGTACGAGACTTGATCTCCCTGTTTAATCCCTTCCTGAACTTTCGAGCTCTGTCTCCTGGGTCTCGAACCATCGATGGCGTAAATCGACTCAATCGGCAAAACTCTGCAGCATATTCGTCGACTGACATGCCTCCTTGGACTAAGTTATGGAACTGACTTTCTAATGCTCCCAAGGCTACTTCAGGAAAGAATTTCTCTTTGAAGAGTTCTATAAAGTTCTCCCAAGTAAGTCCTTCAGCGGCGAGTCTCGGCTCTGTACGATACCACGTCAGTGCGATAACAAATATCTGACTGCCAGCGGCCTCTATCTGAAGAATCTCCGGAATCTGTGATAAGCGCAAATTCCTTTCTATGTCTTCTAACCATTCGTCAGCATATAGTATTCCTTCTGTGCCTTTGAACTCTCGAGGCATCATCCTCTTAAAGTCCACTATGGTATCGGGCCTCTGTTGTTGCTGACCTTGTTGTTGCGGTTGTCGTGCTACTCTCTCCACAGCCTGGAGAGTCATCTGATGAGCATTCTCTATGCTCTCTCTCATCAGTTCGGTCTGCGCCTGGTGTGCTTCTGCTTGCATTCTCTGAGCCTCAGCTTGAACACGCTGAGCTTCTGCTGTTACTCTCTGGGCCTCTAGCATGCCCTGTATCAATGCGAACATCTGTGCCCCATCAGCGGGCACTCCTCCGGAAATCGGTGTCGGTGGTGGTGGAAGGTTGTCTGTCATAGCTGGGGCAATCCTCTGTATAGGTGGAAGAGGAATCTCGTTAGTTGCAGGTACTCCCACACGAACAAGAGATGTAGGAGAATCTCCAGGTATCTGTTCGTCAGGTTGAGAGGTGGCAGTCCTCTCTGAATTGGCTGCTCCCATTCTCATGGATCTAGTATTCGGCGACATCCTGAATACAGATCAAAGAATCAATTAAGGTGATATATGTTATATTATCAAGGAAGGACACTAAAGTGCTAAAGGAGCAATCCATTAGAATAGCAATAAGAAGTTCAGAATTTCCTAGTGTGATTGAGCATATTCTCATCCTAGATCCTATTTTCTATATCCTAGCACAGGCTCGCAGCAGTACAACTGAGTTGTCGCACTACTACGATATCGCATAACTTGCGAAACTAGACCTGCATGGGCCACCACTAAAAACGTGTCACGACCCGCACCCAGTACAGGGGCACGAGAGCGTGGGTACGTCCAGCCTACGCCGCAGCATCGGCGGTAGAACGCTGTCTAGGTCACAGTAACACTAAATAACTAAACACCTGTCAATAATATACATCTCCATAATCTCACAATATAACTCAATCACAACAACTATAAGGCACGATAAAAGATAAAAGGAAATGACTTAGTTAAACACCATATCTCAAACATAAAGATAACTCGCAGTCTAGCTGTCCAACACAAATCTCCAATTAAACTTAACATAAGTCTAAACATAAACTGAAATAACCTCCATAAGTCTCAAGCATAAATAAATACTATCTAGATAGCTGTAGGCAAAGCCTCATCTAGAAGCATGGTCTCCTCTAGGATCTCTGGTACATAGTCTGTCTCTATACCTGGTCCGTAGTGCGTGGTACAGAAATTCTCAAGATTCTCTGGAAAAAAATATCCAGTCAGGATTGGAACAAAAATACACCTCTAATAGCAGTTCCACATATATTGACAAAAACTATAATACAGTGTAAAGAAATACAAGACATATATAAAATACTGGCAATGAGAAATACTGGAATAAAGTACTGGAACATCATCATCAATATGCATCTGACAAGGAATAGAACTATAAGTGTACGCAAGTACAAAGAACTGGTATGTAAGTGTGTATAAGAACAACAACTAGAACATGTGGAAATACAAGATCAGTCTATCAAAATACATGTCAAGAATTATCTATCTAAGTGTGTGAAATATCAGTATATCATGTGATCGGCTTGGGCTATATGACTCATTATATTAGTTAGCGGTCATCCCCAACAGGTCAGGCTAACCAGATGTAACAGCGATGAGTAATGTAAGGGTAAGGCTGCACCGACGTGAAATATGGGTGAGCTAATGCTGCATGTAAGTTGGGTATGATCACATAAACTACTAATACTTCCCCATTTCCCCCAGCTAGCACGATGGATTCTAATCACGACTCCTCGTGACAGGTCTCAATGATGCTAACTCGTGTAAGCAACAGTGTCAGAGTCATGTACGCTATACAACAAGAATTATAGAGATAATCAACATAATAGAAACTGTCAGAGAATGTACTCGCCTGGGGTCCTTAGCTGGTAATACCTCTGTCCGGTTTCCAAGGTATCGTCTGAGTGATCCCACAATCCTATAAACATATCATATAGTACAATACTTCATCAGTCATTACTCTAGCACACAACCAACATAATGATCTCAACAGGCTACGCTAGGGTCACAGGTCGATGTGCCTACGGGGTATCCGTGGTCACATTCAAGACATCTAGTGCATATATTACATAGTAAATACTATGGCTAACGCATCTCATGGTACTAATTAATTACACAATTAATAGATTTCCATATATTCATACTTAATTCAATTCATACGATGCACACACATATATATATACGTATGGATTATGCTGATTGAGAATTATACGGTTCGTATGTATGTACATAAGTATGCATTAGTTACCATTATAATATGTGCATATACATCATTTAGATGTACTAACAAAACCTTATACCGTGTGTATACATAATAACATATATATATATATATATATACTAGGGGTATCTAGAATACATATATATGAGTACGTATATATCTTAGTGAGCATAATATCTACATACCTCTACGTGTATATATGCATATACGTGCATGTACCGATACCTACACGTACTAACGCATGATATCCGGATGTGTACGTATTCGAGTGTAGGTTTACGTCGAACCTGCGTGCGGAAATGAGACAATGACAATGATAACGACGAGGCGATGGTCACGAACAGGGGGAGGCCGGTCGGGTGCACAGTCTGTCGTCGAACTCCGGGCTTCTCCGGTCGGCAACGTCGTCGATCAGTCGGTCGACAGCGCACAGGCGGGGACTCTCGGTCGGCAGCGTCGTCGAGCAGTCAGCGCGGGGTGTCCAGGCGTTCAGCAGCGGTCGTCGAACTCCGTCGTGGGGTATAGACGAGTCTCGGTCGATGGTCTCCGGCGCTCTTGGTGCAGACGGTTCAACGGACAGCGGCCTCTGGTGCAGTCGGTGTCGAGGCGTTCAGCGGTTGGCTCCGGTCGACAAGGGCGGGGGAACAGGCGTCCGACGAAGTGCTCGAGGGATCAGTGGGAAAGGTCGGGGCAGTCAGGTTTGAGAATAGGGATGGTAACAATTTAATCGGCTGTGGTTGGAAGAAAAGGAAAAGAGGAAAAGAGGTTTATATATATAGTATTTTGTAAGGGGTTGAACTAGGGTTGGGTTGACTGGTCAACCTTCTTGGAATTGGCCTCTTATGGAGATATTTCAAGGGCCAAGATTTAATAGAATTAAAATGGTAGGCTAGGATGCAGTAGTTCCAAGGTTTTTGAGACCATGGTTTAATGGAGATTGATGTTGCAATTTCACAGTCCCAAAATTATAGAAAAATATACATGAAGGGAAAATGGATTTATTCGCGTGTCGTGTCCAATGGGATGGTCACCTTAATACGCTTTTGCATAAAAAGTGTCCAACAATAGGAAAAATTGCACAAAATTGAATTTATTGAGGATTAACTATAATGGGTTGCGACATCAGTTGGAAAACAAGGGCTCGCATAGCGTCCTAATTATCGAAGCAACGATTAATTGCAACAATCAAATAATCATCCTCAATTATTTAAATATAATTAAATATCATGGAAATCATCTATAAATTAATTACGGAAAGACGAAAATACCCCTAATCCAAAAAGTGGGGGTGACAATTCCTAGTTAATAATCTAGGCTAATATATATATATCTAGTACATATATATACATACCTACATATCTATATGCATATATATAGATATATCCACTAACACACATATATATATATCTACCTCAAACCTATACATATATATATGTCTAGCTATATCTATGCAGCTATCTAACTATATATATATATATATATATATATATATATATATATATATATATATATATATATATATATATATATATATATATATATATATATATATTTATACATATATATATATCTAACTAACTAACTAACTAACTAACTATATATATATATATATATATATATATATATAGGCATATAGCTACATAACTATATGTGTATATATCCACCCACAAATAAACACATAACCCTTAAATATATAACTCTAACTACTTATCTATCTATCCATCCATCTATCTATTTATCTATCTATCTATATATATATATATATATATATATATATATATATATATATATATATATATATATATATATATATAGATCTATCTATCTATCTATCTATCTATCTATCTATCTGTAGATCTATCTATCTATCTATTCATTTATGTATCAATCTATCTATTAATCTATCTAGATATCCATCTATCTATCTAGATATCTATCTATCTATTTATTTATCTATCTATCTATCTATCTATCTATCTATCTATCTATCTATCTATCTATTAACATAGCTCACCCTCGCTACTAGCGCTAAAGCAACGTGCTATGCCACGAAGCTGCTGCTGTTGCGAATGCTGCTAGAGCAGCTGCTCTGCGCCGCAGTGCTGCCGCGGCTCCGCACGAGCGCTGCTGTTGCCGCTGTGCGCTGCTCGCACGAGCGTGCTGCGCGCAGCATCGCGGCGCTGCCGCGGCCCTGCTGCTGCTGCTGGCAGCTGCTGCTGCGCTGTGTAGTGCGCTGCAGCGCACTCCGCTGCGGCACGCGCTGCTCCCCACTCGCTGCTGCAGCGCTCTCTGCTCCTCCCTTGATACACCACACGCACACACAAGCACACACACATAATCACACATACACACAACCACACACACACATATATATATATATATACACAACACCAACATACCTACATATATATATACACACAACTATATATATAAGTATACACTAACATATATACTTACACACATATATACACACACATTAACATATATACTTACACACACACTTATATACACAAACACATATCTATATATATATATATATAAACACAAATCCATATATACATATACACATACACAAAGATATATATATATATATATATATATATATATATATATATATATATATATATATATATATATATATATATATATATACATATACATATACACACACACACACACACACACACACACACACACTCAAACATATATATATATATATACACACACACTCATATATATATATATATATATATATATATATATATATATATATATATATATATATATATATATATATATATATATATAACCACACTCACACACACGCTCACAAACACACACTAACACACACATAACTACACACACACCAACATACATACATATATATATATTTATACACAAACACTTACTTATATACATATACACCTACACAAATATATGTATATACACACATATATATAGATACACAAACACATAAACATATATATAAATATATATATATATATAGACACACACTCACAATACCACAACACACAACACACAACACAACACTCACAACACGCGCACAACCACCCCTACACGCACAAACACGCATATATATATATAAAATATAACTCAAAAACTCTAGCACATACTTTCCGAAGCTAACCCAACGTGCCTACAAGCCCGAAACCAGGAAACCAAGTGGAAATGGTCGTTCGGTCATTTCGACGAACACGCGGTGTGCGGTTCGCAAAATCTCCTGAAACGCACACCAAACCAACTCGAAATTGGCCCAAAATTTATCCACGGGTTCTAAACGATGTCTAGATCTTAAAAAAAATACTAACTCGTCGATTCTAGGTCCGTGGCAAAAATGCGCATGCACATAGAACCGACGACGACGAAAACCTCCAAAATACCCGAAACGCCCATTTCTCTGCGACACGACTTCACATATCCGAACGAAGACACGTACTAACCCTCAAGACTCCCGACAACGTCTACCTAGGTCCGTCTAACCTAGGACATCACCCAAAATTGGACCAATCTCGGATTTTACCCGAAATCGACAAAACCTAGTGTTAAAGTCTCCAAACACAACCAAACTAGTTCCAACTTCCTCCCACGGGTATCCCTAAGGTTTAGGAAGGTTCTAAACTATTAATTACACTATATAATAGTAATTACAAGAGGCAAAATTAGGGTTTACCTCTTGGGAGTTGGAATCTCAAGGCCAAATTCTCCAATAAGCTCCAAATCTACCACACCAAGCTTCCAAGCTTCCAATCCAAGCTCCAACACCCAATCTAAGCTCTACCCACCTAGGTTAGGGAAAATTAAAGGGTTAAGGTTCACAAATGGAAGAATAGAAGAAGAAAAAGAAGAAATAGGGTGCTTACTTGGATGTGGGAAGAAGAAAGGAAGAAGAAGGAAAGAGTGAAGAAGAAGAAGAAGATGAAGAAGTAAAGAATGGGGGGAGGGGCTGCTGCTGGTCGGGTCTGGGAAGAGGGGGGCCCGGCCATTTACATAGTAATAGGTTTACATTAATCTAAAAGTCCAAAAAGCCCTCTCCTTAAGTCATGCAAATTGGGTTTTGGGTTTGGGGTTCCAAAAGCACTCAAACTAACTCCCAATCTCTCCAACTAGCTAAAATAAAATAAAATAAATATTTTAAACCCAAAAATAGGTCTCATAAGGGTGTGGGTTTGGTCGGACATGGGTCCACTAGGGTCTGACATGGGTCCAGACTAGCCAAAACTCTAAAACAATTAATATAAAAATAATACAACCATTAATTAATTATAAATACAATTAATTATAAATAATACACAATTAACCAAAAAAAAAATATCCGGCTCTGGAAATTGGGTAGTGACAAAGAATAGCAGCTAGAATCTCTAAACAGCTGCAATGAATCACAGATAATCTGAAGGTAAGACCTCCTCAGTCTGATAAGTAGCGTCAGGTCCAGGACCATACTCCTGCGGATACTCCTGCTCGTCTATATCTGGAAAGGTACCAGATCCTCAGAGGGACGTAACAAGATACATATAAACATGCCAATAAAGTACTGAAATGTAAACATCCAAGGGTCGTCTAACCATCTAAGTTAATGCAGTTTGAGAATAACTTTCCACCAAGTGTGCTATCTGGCTAAAAATAGGATTGGCGTGACTCACTCAGAGAATCAGGGGCCTACAAAGCATGTCGTCTTTTGAACGGCAGAGGTCGCCTGATAATATATAATATATAAGGGTCATCACCGCCCGTATCTCCAGCGGAGCTTCCGGGTTACAGAAGAAAAAAGTACAAATGAGCCCAAATGCCTTACTTGTTGTTCTTTCCATCCCATGCTCTAAGCATGTCATATACATGACACGATAATATCTCTAAATAATTGCCAGGTCTACTAGCATGCAAAGTTTCTATCGACAGTTATCCCTATCCGTCGCACGACCTATACGTACCAGTGGCCAGCCGAGTACGCAAGTCCGTGTCCTACATGTGACTCACACTCGTGTAAGAATAGTGTCATGGCCAATGAAACATAAAATACCTCATGATAATGGGGTGGTCTCATAAAGTAGGTCCAATGCATATACATAAATAAAAATATAATACGACGACACCGTCGTTGCACCCAAGTTTTCTTGGACGCGCAGTTTATATAGCCGTTAAAATAAATAAACTAAATAAGCAGAAATAAAACATGCATGCATCATATGGAATGTAAACAAAGTACAATGGTAAGGTATACTTGCCTGGCAAGAACTCTGTATGGTGTAAGCGTCCAAATGTCAAGGACATGGAATCAGAAACAAATGGCTCCAAACAAACGTCGCCTGTCATGCCCCAGTCCCAAAATACCAAGCGACTGGATGCGCGACAATGGCCAGCAGCACGCACTGATGGACAAACCCAATTTAATGGATCCATCAGGGCGTACTTAAGCTGTAAAATAAAGTCTACTACAACATGCCACAACTAATCTCATCCATAGAAGATAAATGTAATCAACAGTATAATGAAATAAAAAACCAGCAACAAGTCTCAACAAGTAAGTCGGGGAAACAACCCGACATAAGTCTGAATATACTGGTTCAACAGACCAGAAACAAAGAGTCTAAAATAAAGTAAATGCTGAGTATGAAATCAGATACTCAGGAAAAGTCTTTAGCCGTCACCTCGTCCTCGGGGTTCGGTTCAGCTCCTGTATCAAGTCCTGCTATAGCTTCTGCTCCTGTCCCATAAACCTCGGGATAATGCTCCTTGGCTAAACCTGGGGACAACATCCGGAATCCAGGTCCTCAGGGGACATAGCAAGGTACAAAATAATACAAGCCAAAATAAATACAGTACAAGTAAATAAAACAGATAGGGTAGCTATGTAACCATCTATGTGATATGCAAGTGAGAGCATCACTAGTACTCAGGCTGAGACCGCTACAAGCTCTGTGTCGGGGAGCCGGTAGCAGTAATAACATGTAAAGGGTCTAGCTCTGCTGGAGATTCTATAACCTCACAATAGTAGTAGATATAAATAGAATAACATGTAGCCTGTGTGTCTTTCCTCACCCAATGTAACCACATGTCTCATGTCCATGTCACGCGAGATCAAAGCTAATACAACCAGTCATATAATCTCAATGAATATAATGTCTATGTCAAACCTGCATCCTACATAGAATCACCATGAATATCTCAGGAAAATTTCGTCACATGGATAGTGTCAAGTGTCCTGGGTTATAATGTACTTGATAAGACAAGTACGAGAGAGTAAAGGGTCCCGAATGTCCATCTCTAGATGACGTACACAATACCGCGTACGGGGTTGGCACCCGACTATAATCGGATACTAAGTACATCACACGGTTCCTAGGTTAAGCATGTACAACAGTTATAATTAAGACAAGTAATATATAACAAAGACTGCCAGTTGGCAAGGTACACTTGCCTGATATTTGATTTTCAACTACTGTTCTGGTACCCGTGAAATTTCTAGAAATGTCTTCGGATGATGAAAAAAATATTACCATCATACTCAGAAGATATCAAATAGCTAGAAACGCCTATCCTTGAGTCCAATTTGGACACAGGGGCAAAAATTTTGGGTCAAAACGGGGTTCGCATGTGGGCCCGCTTTGCACCAAAAAACGTGCCAGGGACAAAGGTCTCCAAATTCGTCCAACTTAGTGTCAACAAGTCAGGAACGATGATACGAACCCAACGGAACTTCCAGAATTGGATTCCGATGAGCCGGTCACAAAATCGCCCGTCAAGTGGAGCCTGTGGGGCCCACGATACGTGATTTTGTCAACGTTCTCAGAATCGAACCAAACTTGGGTCACAGGACCAGAGTATCGCTACGAGTCTGATGGCATAAGTTTTGTTTCGATCCAACGTGTGTACACAAAGTTACGACGCGTTCCAGATATGATGGATACGGGACGGTATCGGCGGATACGTGTTGATTCCGGTGTGCACGCACATCCGAATCGACTTCTGCGAAATCTCACACGTCCATATCAACGGCGCACACGTTTCGGTAAAGATCGCATGCGACCAAGTCGTCACGTTTGGTGGGGCGTACTCAGTTCCGGGGTGAAACATGGTATTATTTTTCCTGTTTTTGGATCGCAATTCGCGATCGCCACAGGACGCGATGCACCGAGCGGGTTGCACGGGCATCGAGAGGGTCACGCAGGGGTCATGATGCAACAGACAGAATCGAAAATGGGGCAGTGAGGAGAGAGAAATGGGTACCTGAACAGGGCTCCAGAAACTGTGTGTCGCGTGTCCGAGTCGACACGAAGTGGGCCGTGTCCTGACCGAATCCGATGCTAGGGTTAGGGATGGGGCTACTGCTCGAGTTTGCCGGAGGAGGGCGATGCTGCGGCTAAGGCCGGGGTCGTCGGCTCGAGGCTGAGCGGGGATGCAAGGCGAGGTCAGACGGCCGGCAGCGGCGGGGAAGCGGCGGCTGGGAGGTTCTGGAGGTGCAGAGGGTGGCCGGGTGTCGGCCGGAGGAGCTGGGCTGGACGTCGGGTTCTGGGGAGGCCGGCGTGGTCGAGGGAGGCTGGGTGTCGGCTGGGACGGAGGGGAGTGGCCGGAGTCGGGGTCGTCGAGGGGTTGATCGGAGCAGGGAAGAAGATGAGGGAGGAGGGGGTTTATATAGGGCTGACGGCTGGGGGGTGGCGCTGGGTCGTGGCGGAGAAGGCGGGGTCGGGGGCTACGTGGCCGGGCGGAGCGGAGCGGGGCCACCGGCGACGTGGCCGGAGGGAGCGACGGGGGACTCGGGCTAGGGCAGAATCGTGGGGAGAAGAAGTTAGGCGGGTCGGGTCGGAGCGGGTTGCGGGTTGGGCAGACCCGGCCCAACCCGCTAGGGACGAGTACGGGTTCGGGTCGCGGGTTCGGGTCGCTGGTTTGACCCGAATCCGACCCGCAGCTGAGGGGTTGGGTTTGGGTTGGTTTAGTTTGGTTTGGTTTGGTTTAGTGAACTGGGTTCAGTGTAAAAATAGTTTTTAGGGTTTTAAAAATAGGTTCGGGGTCCAATAAATTCCAGAAAAATTATCCTAAGTCCAGTTTTTTATTTTATACCATAAAATCTTATTTTCATAATATTTTCATATTAATTATTATCAATTAAAAATTATTTAATCACAAAAATCCCTAGTTTTAATTCCCAAAAATGACAGAAAAATTGGAAAAATGTTTTAATTTTTTTTAGAAAAACAGGGTGATTACAATCTACCCCCCTTAAGAGGATTGCGTCCTCGCAATCGAAGGGTAAACTACAAAGGGCACGAACTACGAAAATTTACAAGAATGCTTATGTTATACCTGCATCTGCGAATAAGTGAGGATAATGCTGGCGCATGATATCCTCCCGTTCCCAGGTCGATTCGCCAGGAGAGTGTTGTTTCCAAGCTACCCGAACCAGTCTGATTTTCTGTCCTCGCAGTGTCTTCTCACTGGTGTCGAGTATACCCATTGGTTGTTCTTCATATCTCAAACTAAGGCCCACTGCGATCTCAGAATGATCGACTACGTGACTTGGGTCCATCACGTACCGTCTCAGCTGTGAGACGTAGAATACATCATGCACTCCCTCTAAGGATGGAGGTAATGTAAGACGATAAGCCACCTCACCAATGCGCTCCAAAATGTCAAATGGCCCGATATACCTTGGGCTCAACTTGCCTCTGCTCCCGAATCTAATAGTACCTCGAGTGGGCAAAATTCTCAAGAATACGTGCTCTCCTTCTTTGAACTCCAGGGGACGTCTGTGTGTATCAGTCCAATGCTTCTGTCTGTCCTGGGCTGCACGAAGATGATTCTGAATTTGTTTCACCTTCTCAACTGTCTGCGTTACCAACTTTGGACCCAGTAATTGACGTTCGCCAACGTCACTCCAGCATATCGGCGATCTGCACTTTCTTCCGTACAATGCCTCGAAAGATGACACCTGGATGCTTGCCTGATAACTGTTGTTGTAAGAGAATTCCACAAAATGCAGATGATCTTCCCAAGATCCTCCAAAGTCTAGTATACATGATCACAACATATCCTCCAAGATCTGAATAGTGCGCTCCGATTGGCCATCTGTCTGTGGATGGTAAGTAGTACTGAATTTGAGTCGGGTGCTAAGACTCTCTTGCATGCTTCGCCAAAAATAAGATGTAAATCTCGAGTCACGATCGGACACAATACTAACCGGCACTCCATGTAATCTTACGATTTGTCATATATACATGTCGGCTAGTACTTTCGTGGATTTTCTGACTCTAAATGGCAAGAAATGTGTCGACTTAGTGAGTCGATCCACGATAATCCATACTGCATCTTTTTCACTGGGGCTTCTTGGAAATTCGGTGACGAAATCCATGGTAATATGTTCCCACTTCCATTCTGGTATGGGAAGCGACTGCAACATACCCGCAGTCCTTTGGTGCTCGGCTTTTACTTGCTTGCAGACTAAATATTTTACCACAAATCGGACAATCTCCCTCTTCATTCCATGCCACCAATAATACTGCCTTAAATCTCAGTACAACTTTGTTCCTCCTGGAAGAACAGAGTATATAGAGCTATGTGCTTCAGTCATTAACTCATGTCTCAATTCTCCATTGGGAACATATAGGCAATTTTCGTACCTTAATGTCCCATCCTCATGTATGCGAAGTCCCGTCTGCATGCCTGCTTCTGTTCTCTCTTTAAGTCTTCGAAAGCTAGCATCAGTAGGCAAAGCTTCTTTAATCCTCTCCACAAGCGATGACTTAACTTCGAGATTAGCCAGCAAGCCACTTTGTCCCGGTAAAACAACCTCTATATGGAGATCCTGTAGGTCTTGCAATAGCTGAGGCTGCTCCGTCAAGAAATAAGCCGTGGGCTTCCTGCTGAGGGCGTCTGCTACGACATTCGCTTTTTTCGGGTGGTACTGCAAATCTATGTTAAAGTCTACCATCAACTCAAGCCAACGTCTTTGCCTCATGTTGAGCTCCTTCTGAGTATATACATACTTCAGACTCTTATGATCAGTAAAGATTTCTACCTTCTCTCCATACAGATAGTGCCTCCAAATCTTCAGTGCAAATATTACTGCAGCTAGCTCAAGATCATGCGTTGGGTAGTTCTTCTCGTGGACCTTCAACTGTCTCGATGCATAAGCGATAACTTTGCCATGTTGCATCAAGACACATCCTAGTCCACTACCTGATGCATCACTATAAACAATAAAACCTTCTGACCCTGAAGGAAGAGTCAAGACTGGTGCTGTTGTTAGACGTCTCTTCAATTCTTCAAAGGCCTTCTGGCATTCTTCCGTCCATACAAACTCCTGATCCTTCCGAGTCAACTTCGTCATTGGCTCTGCAATCCTTGAAAAATTCTCTACGAACCTCCGGTAATACCCAGCAAGTCCGAAAAAACTTCTCACTTCTGCAACGGATGTAGGTGTAGGCCAAGTTTCTATTGCAATGACCTTCTCTGGATCAACTGAAAGTCCTTCTCCTAAGATAATATGTCCCAAGAAGGGCACCTTGTCCATACAAAACTCATATTTACTGAGTTTGGCATACAACTTCTCCTGTCTCAATGTCTCTAGCATAATTCTGAGGTGCTCCTCGTGCTCTTCGTGGCTTTTGGAATAGACTAGAATATCATCAATAAACACAACCACAAATTTATCCAAGTACTGATGAAAAACTTCGTTCATCAAACTCATGAACACAGCTGGCGCGTTAGTTAAACCAAACGGCATTACTAAGAATTCATAGTGTCCATACTTGGTCCTAAAGGCTGTCTTCGGTATATCCTTCTTCTTCACTCTAATCTGGTGATAACCGAATCTAAGTTCAATCTTCGAGAATACCCTAGCACCACTCAATTGATCGAATAAGTCATCAATGTATGGTAAGGGATACCGGTTCTTAATGGTTACAGCATTTAGTGCCCTGTAATCAATACACAAGCGTACTGTTCCATCCTTCTTCGGTATAAAAAGTATGGGCACTCCCCAAGATGAAATACTAGGCCGGATAAAATCCTTCTCCAGAAGATCATCAACTTGTTCCTTCAACTCCACTAACTCCTTAGGTGCTAGCCGATATACTGATGAAGTGATAGGCTCTGCTCCTGGAGTTAAGTCTATTGTAAATTCTATTTCCTGATCAGGTGGTAAACCTGGAAGATCATCAGGAAATACATCCACAAACTCTGATATGACTCTTGGGTAACCTGACTCGTCTTCTACAGATAATACCCTAAGAGTTGGCTGGACACCTTGCTCTACAGCTCCCCGAAGAAACTCAAACTCTGGGTGGCTAGGGGGTCTAAATATAACCTTTCCAAGCCGGCAATCAAGAGTCGCATGGTACTGACTTAACTAGTCCATACCAAGTACAACATCATAATCCGGCATAGAAAAGATCAGAAATTGAGCTCGCATCTCTCTGCCACAGGCTACTACCGAACAAGATCTACAGACGTCACTAACTGGGATAATTCTACCTCCCGTAAGAATTCTCTTCATCTTCGAGAGAGGTGCGGTAGCTACTCTATGTGTGGCTACGAAGTTAGCAGCTATGAATGAATGCGAGGCTCCAGAATCAAATAAAGCTACAGCAGGTAATGAAGCTACTAATATGATACCTGCTATAACCTCGCCTGCAGTAGCTTCCTCCTCAACGGCTAATGCAAATGCCTGTCCTCGTCCTTGAGCTGGACCTCTCTGCTGACGAGCCTACTGAAATAATACTGCCTGTGGTGGTAGTGGTGGTCTGGCTCCACCAGCTCCCGTCTGTGGTGCTCCCAAAGCTGGATGAGTTGGCCTTGGTGCAGGTAGAGCTGGTCGATTTGGAGCTCCCTCTCGACGCTCAGAGAAGTCCTTGGATAGATGCTGGTTGGATCCGTAAATCAGGCAGAGTCCCAACTTGCGTCTACACTCCCTTTCAATGTGACCTACTTTGCCGCAGTAATGACAAGTATGTAGGTTCTTTGGTGCTGCTCTCTGAGGCAGATTCTTCTGGGGTCGCTTTGCAGAATCCCCCTGTGATGTCTTGGATGGTGCTGATAAGAATGGCCGTTTCAGACTTGACTCCCTCCGAGTAACGCGCTCCATACGACGTGCTACAAAAAGAACGTCGGTGTATGATGTAGGCGCAACAGATCCGATCAACCTCTGGAGCTCGAACCTGAGTCCGTCAAAGAACTTCTCCGCCTTCTCTTCTTCGGTAGGAATTAGAGAATGGGCGAAGTGAGTCAGGCGAATTAATTCAGCATTGTACTCTTCCACCGACATATTGCCTTGGATAAGGCGGTTGAACTTGTCTCGGAGTTCTGACTGAGCAACAGCTGGGATATATATTTCCTGGAAGAGTCTGGAGAACTCCTCCCAGGTGACTTGGTCATGTCCGAGCCTCCTCTCTTCGGATAGCCACCAATGGTGCGCATTGTCCGTCAGTTGCATCCTGACGGCAGCCATCCACTTTTTCTTTGGAAGTTCAGCTGCCTCCAACTGGTGCTGTGTGTTCGTGAGCCATTCGTGAACTTCAGTTGGCCCTTCCTTGCCAGAGAAGGTACGGGGTTTGAGCTGACGGAAATCGGTGATAGATCCCGTCGCTGGTCGCCTAGTTTGTGGGTTTGCCTGCTCCAATGCCGCTACTAGGCTATTTCTTAAGTACTCGGCCTCATGACGCTGGGCCTCTTGTTGGATCTGTTGTTAGGCTTGCATCATGGCGTAAAACATCTGAAACATCTGCTGTCCGTCCATGGCTTGCCCTGGTGGGAAGACAGGCATCGGTGGAGTGAACTGTGGTAGAGGCGGGATGTCATCACGTCGGAACCTTGAATTTGGCTGGCCAGATTGGTTGCTTTGAGAAGATTGCCCTCTGGTTTCTGGTGTCACCCCATCTTCACAGGTAACCACAGCATCGGGCGGTGTACCCAAGGGGTTCTCATCACCAATTCTTGGATCCATTACTCTGCAACAAAAGAAAACAATGAGAACGCACAGAGGAATCAAAACAGGATACAATTCAAGCAATTAAATTGAATTCGACATAGAGTCCAAAAATGATTCAATCAATGGATGAGATCCTATAACTTATCCTATCTTATTGCAGGTTTGCTTGGTCCCTAAGTTGAAACCGAATAATTTAGTCGTAGACCTGCGTGGGCTACCACAAAAACCATGTCATGTCCAGTCCCAAAATACCAAGGGACTGGATGCGCGACAATGGCCAGCAGCACGCACTGATGGACAAACCCAATTTAATGGATCCATCAGGGCATACTTAAGCTGTAAAATAAAGTCTACTACAACATGCCACAACTAATCTCATCCATAGAAGATAAATGTAATCAACAGTATAATGAAATAAAAAACCAGCAACAAGTCTCAACAAGTAAGTCGGGGAAACAACCCGACATAAGTCTGAATACACTGGTTCAACAGACCAGAAACAAAGAGTCTAAAATAAAGTAAATGCTGAGTACAAAATCAGATACTCAGGAAAAGTCTTCAGTCGTCACCTCGTCCTCGGGCTTCGGTTCAGCTCCGGTATCAAGTCCTGCTATAGCTTCTGCTCCTGTCCCGTAAACCTCGGGATAATGCTCCTCGGCTAAACCTGGGGACAACATCCGGAATCCAGGTTCTCAGGGGACATAGCAAGGTACAAAATAATACAAGCCAAAATAAATACAGTGGAAGTAAATAAAACAGATAGGGTAGCTATGTAACCATCTATGTGATATGCAAGTGAGAGCATCACTAGTACTCAGGCTGAGACCGCTACAAGCTCTGTGTCGGGGAGCCGGTAGCAGTAATAACACGTAAAGGGTCTAGCTCTGCTGGAGAGTCTACAACCTCACAATAGTAGTAGATATATATAGAACAGCCTGTAGCCTGTGTGTCTCTCCCCACCCAATGTAACCACACGTCTCATGTCCATAACGTCTCATGTCCATGTCACGCGAGATCAAAGCTAATGCAACCAGTCATATAATCTCTATGAATATAATGTCTATGTCAGACCTGCATCCTACACACAATCACCATGAATATCTCAGGAAAATTTTGTCACATGTATAGTGTCAAGTGTCCTGGGTTATAATATACTTGATAAGACAAGTACGAGAGAGTAAAGGGTCCCGAATGTCTATCTCTAGATGACGTACACAACATCGCGTATGGGGTTGGCACCCGACTATAATTGGACACTAAGTACGTCACACGATTCCTAGATTAAGCATGTACAACAGTTATAATTAAGACAAGTAATATGTAACAAAGACTGCCAGTTGGCAAGGTACACTTGCCTGGTGTTTGATTTCCAACTACTGTTCTGGTACCCGTGAAATTTCCAGAAATATCTCCGGATGCTGAAACAAACATTACCATCATGCTCGAAAGATATCAAATATCTAGAAACGTCTGTCCTTGAGTCCAATTTGGACACAGGAGCAAAAATGACCATTTTGGGTCAAAACGGGGTCCGCATGTGGGCCCGCTTTGCACCGAAAAATGTGTCAGGGACAAAGGTCTCCAAATTTGTCCAACTTAGTGTTAATAAGTCAGGAACGATGATACGAACCCAACGGAACTTCCAGAATTGGATTCCGATGAGCCGGTCACAAAATCGCCCGTCAAGTGGAGCCTGTGGGGCCCACGATACGCGATTTTGTCAACGTTCTCAGAATCGAACCAAACTTGGGTCACAGGACCAGCGTATCGTTACGAGTCCGATGGTGCAAGTTTCGTTTCGAACCGACGTGTGTACACAAAGTTACGATGCGTTCTAGATATAACGGATACGGGACGGTGTCGGCCGATAAGCGTTGATTCCGGTGTGTACGCACATCCGAATTGACTTCTGCAAAATCCTACACGTCCGTATCAACGGCGCGCACGTTTCGGTGAAGACCGCGTGCTACCAAGTCGTCACGTTTGGCGGGGCGTACTCAGTTCTGGGGTGAAATAGGGTATTATTTTTTCTGTTTTTGGATCGTAATTCACGATCGCCACAGGACGCGATGCACCGAGCGGGTTGCACGGGCATCGAGAGGGTCACGCAGGGGTCGCGATGCAACAGACGAAATCGAAAATGGGACAGCGAGGAGAGAGAAATGGGTACCTGAATAGGGCTCCAGAAACTGTGTGTCGCGTGTCCGAGTCGACACGAAGTGGGCCGTATCCTGACCGAATTCGATGCTAGGGTTAGGGATGGGGCTACTGCTCGAGTTCGCCGGAGGAGGGCGGCGCTGCGGCTAGGGCCAGGGTCGTCGGCTCGAGGCTGAGCGGGGCTGCACGGCGAGGTCAGACGGCCGGCAGCGGCGGGGCAGCGGCGGCTGAGAGGTTCTGGAGGTGCAAGGGTGGCCGGGTGTCGGCCGGAGGAGCTGGGCTGGACGTCGGGTTCTGGGGAGGCCGGCGTGGTTGAGGGCGGCCGGGTGTCGGCTGGGACGGAGGGGAGTCGCCTGAGTCGGGGTCGTCGAGGGGTTGATCGGAGCGGGGAAGAAGATGAGGGAGGAGGGGGTTAATAGGGCTGACGGCTGGGGGGTGGCGCTGGGTCGTGGTGGAGAAGGCGGGGTCGGGGGCTACGTGGCCGGGCGGAGTGGAACGGGGCCGCCGGCAACGTGGCCGGAGGGAGCGGCGGGGGACTCGGTCTAGGGCAGAATCGTGGGGAGGAGAAGTTAGGCGGGTCGGGTCAGAGCGGGTTGCGGGTTGGGCAGACCCGGCCCGACCCGCTAGGGACGAGTACGGGTTCGGGTCGCGGGTTTGACCCGAATCCGACCCGCGGCTGAGGGGTTGGGTTTGGGTTGGTTTGGTTTGGTTTAGTGAACTGGGTTCAGTGTAAAAATAGTTTTTAGGATTTTAAAAATAGGTTCGGGGTCCAATAAATTCCAAAAAAATTACACTAAGTCCACTTTTTTATTTTACATCATAAAATCTTATTTTCATAATATTTTCATATTAATTATTATCAATTAAAAATTATTTAATCACAAAAATCCCTAGTTTTAATTTCCAAAAATTACAGAAAAATTGGAAAAATATTTTAAATTTTTTTAGAAAAACAGGGTGATTACATCTCCGGATGCTGAAATAGACATCATCAACGTTTTCGGAATCAGTGAGATAGCTAGAAATAACTACCCTTTCGTCCAATTTGGACACATGGGCAAAACGATAATTTTGGATCAAAGTGGGGGCCATACGCCACGTATGGCCCACTTTGCACCAAAAAGTGTGCCAAGGATAACTGTCTCTAAAAGGACAAATTATAGGTCAAACAAACTCTAAAAGTCAGTACGAACTCATCGGTATGTCCAGATATGGATTCCGGTGAGCCGAACACAATTTTGCCCAAAAAGTCAACCATGTGGCCCGCAAATTGGCGACTTGGTCAGCTGTCTCAGAATTGCGTAAAAATTGGGTCACAGGACCAGCACGTTACCACGAGTCCAGTAGCGTAAGTTTCATCGTATTCTGACGAGCGTGCACTAAATGCGCAGGACCTTTGCAAAAGTTGCGATACAGAAGATTTTTGTGGATACGGGCTGATTCCGACGCGCACACGCGTCCAAATCAGTTTCTGCGAAAACCCACACGTCTGGGTATACTGTGCGCACCTTTTGGTACACTTGGTACACGACGGGAAGGTCCCGTTTGGCGGGGCACGCTCCGTATTGTAATTTCTAGAATTTGCCAAAAATAGGTTTTCAGAGTTTTATAACTAATTTAATTCTACAAACAGCATTAATAAATTAATATATTTAACAAAAAATAAACTAGGTCAAGTGGTCTTCGCATACCAAAAAGAAAAACCGGATTCGGATCTCTGTGGTGGGAGATACGAATCCGTGAACATAGGTAGTTACCGCAGTTTTCTACGATACCCAAAAGTTGTCATTTTTTGCCAACTTGGTCGCTGTTTTTCCTAGGTTTATGCGCTGTTCGAGATCATCTAATGCACATATATTGAAGCGGGTTAAGTGGTAAATGTACCGGTGAAGATGGGGTCGAGTTTGGTCGAGCAAGGAGACAGAAAATAACGCGTGAACACAGGTGCGTCGCTGTTCAAAACTGTAGTCGCAGGGTTGTGCGCGGGGTCGCTGTCGGCCGTACGACGGTCCAGGCGGATGGAGGCGGCGGTTCTGGGCTGGAGGCGCGGTCGAGGTTGGCGGTGCTCTGGTCGAGGGTGGAGGGATGAATTAGGGTTAGGGTTTTTGGAACGAAGAGATGTATATATAAGTATAAGGAAGGGGGGGTTGTCTACGCGCGGGGGTTAAAGGGAGCGGCTGCTGCTACTCTCTTAATTTCGGTTTGGGATAGTTTAGGATATTGGGTAGGGATTATAATTGGTTTTGGGTTAGGGATCCATTAGGAATTTATTTGTTTTTCTTTTTCTTTTTCTTTCTTTATTCCTTTTCTATTTTCTTTTCTATAACTCATTACATATATATATATATATATATATATATATATATATATATATATATATATATATATAGAGAGAGAGAGAGAGAGAGAGAGAAAGAGAGAGAATTCTAGAAATTGGTATTAATGCGTACAATTAATCTATCAACTGTCCATAGGGTCTCCTACATGGAATTAATTAGAAAAAATTTATAATGGCTCCATAAATTCCCTAAATGCACAAACACCTAAAATAAAAATTAAATAAATACTATTTTCTCTAATTATCTTATAATTACTACACTTCAATTAATAATTAATTAAAAAGATAAATACAGTTTTTAGAATTAGGGGTTTTACACCTTCACCCGAGCAGAACTTAGCACCCTAACCACGCACCGAAAGAATGAATTAAAAGGACGAGCTAAACGAATAGACAAACATTTATTCCACGGCCAAACATGCCTACGGCTTGCTATAATTAACTAACTAGGGTTATCACAAACCTAGTTACTAATAAATTTACGCTTTAAAGAATATCGCTATCACCGGCACTGCAGTTAACACGGATGGCCAAGGGTACGCTTGTCTAGTACTTATAGTGCACTTCACCAACAATAATAAAAAAAGAACTAAAGCAGATAACTGATAACATAACAATAAAACGTAAGCATAAACTATCTTTTGAAGATATAAATGAATTTTTGTAAATGAGATTTGATTTTATAAACAAATATAGGTTTTGTAAATGAAACTGATTTTTGTAAACATAAAGAGATTTTTTTTGTAAATAAAACGGATTTTGTAAACATAAACTTATCTGTAAATGGTCTTGTAACATAACTGAAACTAAAACATAACTGGAATATATACTGGAATGCATATACTGAAATACATAATGTTATGAACCGCGACTCAATAACAACAACTTGTAGTGCCGTATCACGTGTAAACTTGGTCAGTCATGGAGCTCTTGCCTAACAGGGTTGTTTCATGCTGCATGGGGCCCTTGGAGATCGAGGTAGCTGGTAGAGCAATATGCTTCCCTCCCAATGAACAAAATGAATCTTATCTTGTTTAATCATTACTAAATTATTTCAAGTTCTCGAGTCGTGAACTCTTGAGAACTTTCTTAGAATGATGAATCACGGGTACGAGCTTTTCATGAGTTATCGTATCCGCGATACGCGATACATGGGACAATACTCACACTCGATTGTCCGATGCCAAAATGTAATAAATTATCATACACAAACATTTCTACGGTGTCGTCAGGATCAAAATCACGTGTTAATATAGGGAAGCACAGTATCCAACTATGCTCCAATACTAAACTGTGCTAAAATAATTTAAGCATTAGAAAAATGATACAATATAGTAAATTAAGGATAACTCTCATATATGAACTTCAAATAAGATGATTCAAAAGGATTTGGAAAGGGAAAACAGAGATCTACAACTTTTATGTTTTATTTTTTTTTGAAATTCAAGCCAAAAAATAGCTTAAATAGGCAAAAACAAATATTCAGGTCACCATGCGCGCAGCGCACTGTGCAGCATAAATTCTGTGCGCGACGCACTGCTGCGGCAAGAAAATCTATGTGCGGTGCACTGCACGATGGAGATTGATGCGCTCAGCCACTGATGCGCGCGGCGAGGGTGTGATGCGCACGACGCACTACTACGGCATAAAACTTCATGTGCGATGCACTGCTGCGGCATAAAAATCCATGTGCGGTGCACTGCGCGGGCAAGAAAGTGATGCGCGACGCATCAATGCGAAGTAAATTACTATGGCATAAAACTTTATGCGCTGCGCACTGCTGCAGTATAAAAAATAATACGTGGCGCACTGCTGCGCGGCACTGTTCATCATCCCTGCCAGACAGGTCCGAGAACAGGAGTCCAGAACTTATTTTGGCCATAAAAACTTTAATTTAACTCCAAATTAAGCGATTCAAAAGCCAAAATGCTCGAAATAGAAAGCTCCATAAAATAAAACAACTAGTTTTAGGAAAAAAAATAAGTTTTAATAGATCAAACCAAGGAAAAACTCATGGAACCTATAAAAATTCTAAACTTAAAACTCAGATATACTAAAATCTATCCACCAAAAGCAAAAACTCCAAGAACTAAAAATGATGAGGAACACAAGGGGATCAATTTTTATCAAATATATTTTTAAAACAACACATAAAAATTCAAAAACTTGGCTTCACCATTGAGCAAGATGTACTTGCCTTGGGTGGCTCCAAGCCTCTCCTCTCACGGTCCAAGTCACAACAACTTCTTCTTAAGGCTTGTAATGACCCATTCGTTTCAAGCGGATAGCCGATTCAAATGGCACAAGTGCAATGACCCGACCTTCTTTGCTCAGCGAAAAGACTCGTTTGAGGCAAAGGATTTCAGGCTTGGCCCTTCAGAAGTTCAGACTTAAACTTTCAAAGGCTCACTCGGAGTATCGCTCGACCAAGGCGATTCATCTCTAAGGTGGGTGGCTACGATAAACTTGTCTTTGCTTAGCCAGAACACTTAAAATATGGAGATACGTGCTACTCGCTAGGTGAATAACTCATGCATGCTAATAAAGAATATAACGCACCTAGCTAAGGAAATAATCCCATCTTGCATTGCTTGTGTTAGAACATAGAAATAAAACTTGTCTTATAATTGGACCCTCGCATGCTAACTTAGCTCCGTGCAAGTAGACCCCGCTATGCCTCGAGTAGATCATTATGGACCCTTCGCGGTGCACTGCTTTATTTGTTTATACTGCACGCCTTATGGATTATGTCGCTCGATATGTCCCTGTACGACTTCACTTCTCATACTACCCCATAGACCCGTGCTGAACGTAAAGGCTTATGTTCTAATGTAGACTATACAATATGTTCCTTATGCTTATGTTCCCAACAAATGCATGCTTGCCTGCTTACATTGTAGCTTATACTCATTGCCTCATTTTAATGCTTGCCACATAAATTTATGCCACAATCAAGTAACACTATTCGTATCGTGCATGCATCTAGTTAGCCAAAAGACTATCAAATAGTCTTTCTGTGCAATATGAACCTTCAAGTATACGGGACCGTTAGGTCGCCAAAGCAGTTCCCGAATCAGGGGAATGCATCAAGTCAAGTTTAACTCTGAACGGGAATTTTGTCAAGTAACGCAAGAATCACAGCTCATGGAGCAATACTCGTTCAGAACAAGAACCAAGGATTATCATGTCATGTTGTAAATTTTGAAGACCCAAGACTTGCATGTTGCGGACAACTTGGTAACAAGAAAGATTCTTGAATATTGTTCTACGGATGTTATTCGGGGCACCGGGGCACCAGGGCTAATCTGATCCGGATGGAACTCATGCAACAGCCTTTCATGTGCGAGCAGGATGGCATCTCCGCTCAGCCGTGCCATTCTTGCTCAAAGGATGATAGTCTCACGTGCTAGACGGTATGGCTTGTAGTGCCTCACGTGCTTTCGTTTTATACCATCCTCGTTCAAGACTATAACTCATCCTTTATGGCTATGCCAGCGACTCATGTTCATATATATAAGTCATCCTCACTTAGCGGCAATCCGCGTGCGAGTTATTGTATCGCATCCAGTAAACTGAAATACCTGAATAATTATGAGTATAAGACATCTATACATAATTTAAACAACCTGAGAATCCATTGCAACATGTCTGAGTAATCCGTGTAACTCGTGCACCTGAATCAGAACCCCGCTCATGACACTCGTGTTTGCTTATGCAATTTGACTTGGATTTCATATATATATACATTCGTGATTGTTTTAACTTGGTTTTATCATTGGACAAGGAAGGACAAATGGTAATTTGGTAAGTCTTGCCGTGTTACTCTTATTTTGCACGGCGCACTGCCACACGAGTTAGGCTTTTTATTATGCCATAAAACTGATTCTAAGGCAATAATAGAAACATAACTTAATAGATGGTGCACGGAACCTATATAACGTGTTTGGATTTGTCGAGCGGGCGAGAAGCCTCTCCACCAGTGTATTCATGTACTGATAATCCACCAGATTGCTTGTAGGGTGCGGGGGAACCTCGTTCGGTGCGGAAACCCCCTTCGTGTGTGCTAAGGCGTAGAGTTCGCTCTAGAGCCTTGGAACGTTGCGTCCGAAACTGAAGCACATATACAAGACATAATGTTGGAACATCGCCTATGTATCATTCCATAAATGTATCCACTTGGCACATTTTTATTGTTCGAGAGAGAGACTTGAGCGACTTGTAATCTTGGCCTAGTGCCGCTTGTAATATTTGTGCAATATCAATAAAGAGCTTGTTTTACTTCCATACTTCTGTTATTCAATGCTTCCGCTATTGACGACTCTGTAAACTTTTTACCAATTGCCTGTCCGTTTCTTATTTCGTTATATTCGGACTATTTGTGCGACTCTGTAGCTTAGATATTTTACCGCATGTTCGGATCATGGCCTTGCACGGGTGCAGCTTGTGCTCGTGTGACATCACGTCCAGATAAAAAAGATCGTCCCACGGAAGCGTTGGTGCAGTGATTCACGCCTAGCGGGGACGACCGATTACTTGCGAGAGATTGGGGCGTGACAGGGCTAGGTTTTGGCTAGAGGGAGCTTGAGGGAGAGGAGGAAGAAGAAAGCAATAAGAGTAAAATGGGAAAATGAGTGAGGAAAGAGAAAATACTCATATATACTAAGAGGAGAGGAAGATGGTTTAGTCATGAGTTCAATCAAATAAACTGAACCAGGTGTTCATTCTACATACATATCCTAAACCGGGTCTATGGCAATACCAATGGATATTCTACTAGTCTCGGATAGTCTTTCTCAACAACAAGAAAATATAATAAATAAAAAGACATGAACCAACACTGAAAAATATAGCAGGAATACATTATCAAAAAAATTAAATTCTAGAAATACAAGAAATACCAAATCTGGAATCGGGTGTGACATCTCTACCCTCCTTAAAAAAATTCTGTCCTTGAAATTTCACCAAGGCTAGTCGAGCTGGAACACACAAAAAATCTAAAGAAATCACATGCCATAAATAAAAGGATAATACTAAACAAGCAACTGAAATAAAAGATAACTACAAAAAGTAACTAATGAATAAAAGCATAAAGCAACACACAGGAAAATGGGGGCATATGGATACATATACCCCTGACTCAGTCAAATAGGAATTCGTCCTCGCTTGCTTATGCTGACTCACAAAATGGATAAGAGCCAAGACTAGCAGTAAGTCAGTACCAAAAACTATACTGAGGACATGACTCTAATCCAGGACATACCTTCATAGTCATAACACATGATAGACATCACGTATCACGAGATATGTAGGCAGAAGAGCGATACAAAAACTCATCTTTGCTCAACGAAAGGATCGAATGACTATCGTATTTCGAACGAGTCGAAATACGAGATCGTTCGACAGGAACCCAAGGATAAGACAAGTTAAAGAGAGCTCAGAAATCTCACCCATAATTTAGCGCGTTCGGCTAACAACTGCTCTAGGTTACCAATATTTTGTCAGGCCATCATCCAGGGGTCGTGGCTCTAACTTACTGTCGGTTCTGCCTTGCTGGTTGGGCTTGCTGGACTTGTACATACTACGTCGAACGTTGCTGTTAGAATTATTGAGTCTGCGTCGGGAGAGGACGCTGGACTAGTGGTCGAACTGCTAATGCTGGTCCTCGTGGACCTTCAATCGCTGCCCGAGGTGGAGCTTATAACTGTCGGACTGAAGAAGCCTCTGGGTACATGATCGGGCATGAACCAATCATGTGGTCGGATGCCCCACATCTGAGACACTGGCCATTATCCCTTCTGCACTGATCTTTGGTGTGCCCTGGCTTGCCGTAGTGGCTGCATCCCGCTGATACAGACTACTTGTTAGATTATACTGAGGTTACTGTGGAGGTTGGAGGTGCTGGCGGGCGAGGTGTTCTAACTGCTGGTGCCGGAGGTGTTGAATGAATACTGACGCCTCTCAGGAAAGAGTTTGACCTCTTCTGGCCTCCGGTCCTTGCTACTAATCCCTGGCCGACAATTTCTTGGGACCTAGCTGCCCTGAGTACTGCATCGTAGGTGGTATAATTATGACCCATCGTAAACTGCTGAATCTTTAGATGTAACCCTTGCTCAAATATCTTAGCTCGGTCTTCCTCGAAAGCTGCCATATGAGAAGAAAATTGGCTAAGTCGATAAAACTCGACCGTATATTGGTCGACCAATCTTGTGTTCTGGCGGAGGTTGATGAACTGCTGCTGGAGCTGGAACTTAGCGATTGTACAAAAATACTTCTCCTAGAAATGCTCCTTGAACGTCCTCCAGTCAATAGGCTTCAGAAGTGCCATTTCTTGTACTTTCCACTAATCTTGGGCAAGATCTATCAATTGTAGCTTTACGACTGCTACCTTCTCATCTTCTGGGGTCTTGGTAGCATCCAGAATGGCCTCAAAGTCCTGGAGCCAAGAATCTACTGAAAATGCATCTTTTGTGTCGAGGAACTTGGTTGGACGCATGCGACTAACATTGGTCATCGCATTGTGAGTATAAAGCCCACTATTGTCAAGTGCTACTCTAACTCCATGGCAAAGAGTAGTGTTAATCTATTCTTGTCCTTGCCGAAACTGCTGGCAGAGTTGGACCACTTGTTGTTGAAGCAGGAGTTGTTGTTATTGTTGTACCATCATCATAGCTTGGATCATCTCTAATATAGCCTATGAGCCTGCCTGCCCTGGTTGTACTGGTAAAACTGTGGTATTGTCTGGGCAGGCTGGGCTAGTATGAATGACAAAGCGGGATGAACTGGCTATTCCGGCAAGACTGGTGGAGCTGATTGTGCTGGTCGGGTATACGTGACTTGCGGAGCCGACTGATGAAAAGCTACTGACGCTTGCCCTTGGTTCAATATCGGAATCTGGCCCGGCCTATTGGATCTGCTGGAGTTATCGGTGCAACAGAACCCTCGGAATAAGGAGCATGTGGGGTATCCCTGAAGGATAAGGACACAAGGATATCAACTGTCACGCCCCGATCTCCCACAAGAATTGGCTATCCCCGCTAGGTGGGAATCACCGTGCCAGCGCTCCCGCGGGACGATCTTTCCCATCTAGACGTGATGCCGCACGAGCACTAGCTACGCCCATGCAAGGCCATGATCTGAACATGCGATAAAATATCTAAGCCACAGAGTCGTACATATAGTCCGAGTGCAGCGGAATAAGAAACGAATGAGCGATTAGTAACAAGTTCACAGAGTCGTCAATAGCAAAAGCATTGCATAACACAAGTATGAAAGTAAAACAAGCTCTTTATTGATATTGAACATGTGTTACAAGCGGATTACAAGTCGCTCAAGCCCTCTCTCTCGAAACAATAACAATGTGACAAGTGGCTACATTTGTGGAATGATACATAAACGATATTCCAACATTATGTCTTATATATGTGCTTCAGTTCCCGATGCAACGCTCCAAGGCTCCAGAGCGAACTCCACGCCTTAACACACACGAAGGAGATTTTTACACTGAACGAGGTTCTTCCGTACCTTGCAAGCAATCTGGTGGGTTATCAGTACATGAATACACTGGTGGGGAGGCTTCTCGCCCGCTCAACAAATCCAAACATGTTATAAAGGTTCTGTGCACCAT
The DNA here is from genome assembly GCA_036927795.1 of Iris macrosiphon. NCBI lineage: Eukaryota > Viridiplantae > Streptophyta > Magnoliopsida > Asparagales > Iridaceae > Iris > Iris macrosiphon. The sequence goes on from JAYESA010000645.1 coordinate 78,958, forward strand.
CTATTAAGTTATTTTTCTAATCTTGCCTTAGGATCAGTTTTATGGCATAATGTAAAACCTAACTCGTGTGGCAGTACGCCGTGTGATATAATAGTAACACGACGAGACTTACCAACTTACTATTTGTCCTTCCCTGTTGTCACGCCCCAGTCCTAAAATACGTAGGACTAGGAACACGTAAGCATGCCAGCCGCATGGATATGGCAACTCCAATATATGGAAACCAAACCCATACGTATGCTGTAATATAAATATAAAATCCACAAGTGGTATAAACATATGTCACAAGTCACAGAGTACAATCTAAATCTCATCCACAGAAAATTAATATAAATGAATAACCAGCATCTATATAACTAGATCTCAACATAAGTATCTAAGGATGATAGTTGGATGGAAATAAATCCACTATCAACTCGAATGTAAGAGCAAATACAAAATAAGTACAACACAACAACACCATATAAGAATACCAGCTCGCAATCACGGGCTCGAAGAGAGGACATCCACGAAACATATATAACCATCCAAATCTGCGCTCCTGCAAATATTCAAGAACAGATACACCTGGCAGAGGACCAGGTCCTCAGAGGGACGTAACAAGATACAGAAAAGTGAGCCAACTTGAATACAGTAAATATGCATATTATTTGAAAATAAATAAGTATGCTGTACAAGACATCTATATGAATGCAAATGAGGACAACTTTTCGACGTATGGGCAAGGGTAGGCTACTCGATCTAATCCTCACAACCTCACGCTCGTCAGTGGACATCATCAGCCGACATACCGCGGGGGTAGTGACCCTCGGACTCCATCAATCGACAAACCGCAGGAGTAGCGACCATCGAACACGACTACCATAGTGCGTGCTAGTTACTACGGTTCACCAGAGTGGTTAAAAGTCCATACGCCTAATGATTGTCCTCGATGATACTAAGTGCCATGTGTGTGTCAACATATCTAATACATAGTAATGACTGAAAAAAAACTACACATGCAAGAAATATACAGAAATGCAATAAATATACAAAAATATACTAAGCATGCAAAATACTGTAAGCAATTTGGTAAGGTATCTTGCCTGGTCTGAAAAGGATGAAGTCCCAACTCAAGACGTCGTCCGATCTACCCGTCACATAAATTAAACAAGTTAGGTTACAAAAGTGGGTAAATAGATTTCTCCATTTAATCTATTTTAATTCTGAATAAAATAACCTAAAATAGTATTTTAATCTTATTATAATCTAATTTTATTGTTAAGCCCTAATTTTGTCCAAAGAACTAAATTTTATCAACTCGAGACTCATGGCACACAAATCGAGGCGATCTGTTGACCGAAAAGTCAACCGACACAAACTCAACATTCATGCATGATTTTCTATAAATTTCAGCGTCAAAAACATGCTGGAATTTACGGCTCGTCCGAATTCAAATTCGTTTGGGAATTATGGTGCATACAAATTTTGTATTGTGCACCGATGGTTAAATTCTAACCTAGAAGTTCTACAGAATTAACAATATATAAATACTTCGAATTAAATTCTAGGAAAAATATATGTCGATTATCTCGACATTAGCTTTTCGAAACTTTAAACGGTTCATGATTCTGATTCCGGGTTCTCCCGGAATTGCGAAAACATCGAAACACATCTATTTTTGAACATGTTGTGCTCTACGAATTTTCCAGAATTTAATACTAATAATTTCGTAAAACAATTTATATAATATGAAAGCTAACCTCAATATCTTTCTAACGCAAGAAACTAGGTCTCGTTTGGAGAACGGAGCTATGCGCAATGGCTTCTGGAAGATGAAGGAACCCTAGATGGCAATTCTTCAAAAATTGGCTCAAGAAAAACCCTAGAAAATAACTTAAACTATTATATATATATATATAGAGGTGAGAGAGAGTGCAGCCGTGGCTCGGATAGTGCCACGTGGCAGCCATCCACGATGCCCCACCCAAATCGGACGGTCCGAAACTGACGCGGCTCGGCTCAGCTGAGTCCGAGTCGAACTCTGACTCGGCTCGGCTCGAGGTCGGCTCGGCTTCACCCCGCGGTCACTGACAGGCGGGCCCGACACTGTTCACTGCGGGAGGCTGATAAGTGGGCCCCCTGTTTAGTGACTGGGCAGAATTAATTACTTTTTGGGTTTTCTTTTTCAGAAATTAGTTTTTAATTCAGTTTTTCATAATTAACTCAAAATAAATGCTAAAAATAATCAGAAAATTCCCAAAAAATTCTAGAAAATATATTTTATTATTTAGAATCTAAAATAAAAGTTTGGGATATTTTTAATTAAGTTTAAACATAAAATAAATTCTTCAAAGTCCTAGAAAATTAGTGTTACTAGTTTTTAATTAACTAAAAATTATAAAAAAAATCCCAATAATCTAAAATAGCCTAAAAATAATTCTAAATAAATATTTATATATTTAAATATACTAAAAATTTATTTTCTAATTAACTAAGAGAATACTCTAAATAAATTCAACATCTATAATAAATATATAATAATATAAAATATACACAAAATACCTATTTTGGGTGAGGGAGTTTACACCTGTCCAAGGCAAACCAAGTTAAAGCAAGCACGGACATACATAATAAAATCCAGGGGCAATAGCATAAGCAAACACGAGTGTCATAAGCGAGGTTCTATTTTAGGTGCACGTTACACGGATTACTCAGGCGTGTTGCTTATGTGTTCAATATGTACATATACTAGATGCAATGCAATGACTCGCACGCAGATTGCCGCTAAGCGAGGATGACTTATCTATATAAACATGAGGTCACTGGCTTAGCCATAAATGACCGATTTATAGTCTTGTGACGAAATATGGTAAAATTTTTGATACATGACGAGCAATTCAAGGCGAATAGGTGATACAGAAGAGCCATTGCACGCCATCTCGCTGATTCATGCGACTATCATGGGTAGACGGCTAGTCCAAGGTAGTATGCCCTACCAAGCCTCGAATATCATGTATTGCCAGACCCAAAGACGGCGTCGCATACCATAACCGACTTTGGCACGCAATACACCAGATATTCCTCCTAGGTCGGTATGATCCCGGTGTCCCGGTGATCGTTCGAGGAATCAGATATCTCGTGCACGAGTTGTCCGTGACCATGCAAGTCTCTAGTCTTGGGTCGCTTATCATGTACATATTCAGGTTAGATTCAAGTTCAAGTTCAGGATTGTTCATAAATATATTGACTCCCTGAGCCGTTCAATTCAGTGCAAGACGAGTGTTGTTTAACTTGTCATGATGCAGTCCCTAGTTCGGAATTGCCTCGACAACCTAACGGTCCCAAATACTTTCAGGTTCATTCTTGTGTGGAATGACTATTTGATAGCCTCCCGAGGAACTTAGTTGAATGCAAGGCAAGGATAGTGTTTACTTGATTGTGGCATAAAATTATGTGACATGCATTGAAATGAGGCAACAGGTACAAACTACAATGTAAGCAGACAAGCATTCATTTATATTTGAAACATAAGCATTTACGTTAGCACGGATCTAAAGGATAGTGCGAGGAGTGAAGCCGTATAGGGACATATCGAGCGACATAAAATGTAGGGCATGCAATATAAACAACTGAAACGGTGCATTACGAAGGGTCCATAATGATCTACTCGAGGCATAGCGGGATCTACTTGCATGAAGCAAAGTTAGTGCGGTGGATCCTGGTTCTCTTCGGGATAATCTGGCCACACAAAACCAGTGGGGTCAGAACCCCAAGCAACATGTACCACAAAGGAGATCAAGGTGATAGACCAAACACATCACAACATACAACAGTAAAGAGACATATAAGAATAAATGAAGGTCGAGACTTACCAATATACTTGTCTCAAAAATATAATTGGAAGAACTGATAACAAAATGCTAAAAAGAAAGTAAGGCGACGAGCGGCAAGATGGCATATAAACTACTCTGGATTGGGACCACAACCCTTAAACCAAATAAGGACCGGGGTTGCAGACCTTCATCCGAGCAAAACTTAGCACCCTAACCACGCGTTGAAAGAATGAATTAAAAGGACAAGCTAAACGAATAGACAAACATTCATTCCATGACCAAACATGCGTACGGCTTGCTATAATTAACTAACTAGGGTTATCATAAACCTAGTTACTAACAAATACATGCTTTAAAGAATATCACTACCACCGGAACTGCAGTTAACCCAGATGGCCAAGGGTACGCTTGTCTAGCACTTATAGTGCACTTCACAAATAATAATGGATAAAGAACTAAAGCAAATAACTGATAGCATAACAACATAACGTAAGCATAAACTAGCTTTTGAAGATATAAATGAATTTTTGTAAATGAGATTTGGTTTTATAAACAAATATGGGTTTTGTAAATAAAATTGATTTTTGTAAATATAAAGAGATTTTTTTGTAAATGAAACTGATTTTGTAAACATAAACTTATCTGTAAATGGTCTTGTAACATAACTGAAACTGAAACATAATTGGAACATATACTGGAATGCATATACTAAAATACATAATGTTATGAACCATAACTCAATAACAACAACTTGTAGTACTGCAGCACGCATAAACTTGGTCAGTCATGGAGCCCTTGCTTAGCAGGGTTGTTCCATGCTGCATGGGGCCCTTGGAAATCGGGGTAGCCAATAGCGCAATATTCTTCCCTCCCAATGACCTAAGTGAATCTTATCTTGTTTAATCATTACTAAATGATTTCAAGTTCTTGAGTCGTGGACACTTGAGAACTTTCTTAGAATGACGAATCACGGGTATGAGCTTTTCATGAGTTATCGTATCCGCGATACGCGATACATGGGACAATACTCACACTCGATTGTCCGATGCTAAAATGCAATGAATTATCATACAAAAAAAATTTCCACGGTATCGTGAGGATAAAAATTACGTGTTAATATAGGAAAGCACAACATCCAATACTCAACTGTGCTAAAACAGTTTAAGCATTAGAAAAATAATACAATATAGTAAATTGAGGATAACTCTCATATATGAAATCCAAATGAGGTGATTCAAAAAGATTTGGAAAGAGAAAACATAGATATACAACTTTCATGTTTTAAGTTTTTCGAAATTCAAGCCATAAAATAGCTTAAATAGGCAAAAATAGATATTTGGGTCACCATGCATGCATCGCACTGCACGCGGCATGAATTCTGTACGCGGCACACTGTTGCGGCGAGAAAATCCATGCGCGGCGCACATGCGACAGAGATTGATGCGCATGGCAACTGATGCGTGCGGCGAGGGTGTGATGCGCGCGATGCACTGCTGCGGCATATAACTTCATGCGCGACGCACTGCTGTGGCATAAAAATTTATTCGCGGCGCACTGCGCATGGCAAGAAAGTGGTACGCGGCGCATCATTGCACGGTGCTTTACTGCGGCATGAAACTTTATGCATGACACACTGCTGCGGTATGAAAATTCATGCGCAGCGTACTGCTGCGCGACACTGTTCATCGTCTCTGCCAGACAGGTCCAAGAACAGGAGTCCAGAACTTGTTTTGGCCATAATTTTTTTAATTTAACTCCAAATTAAGCGATTCAAAAGCCAAAATACTCGAAATAGAAAGCTCCATCAAATAGAACAACTAGTTTTAGAAAGAAAACAAGTTTTAATAGATTAAACCATAGAAAAACTCATGGAACCTATAAAAACCCTAAACTTAAAACTCAGATCTACTAAAATCTATCCACCAAAAGCAAAAACTCCGAGAACTAAAAATGATGAGGAACACAAGGAGAACATTCCATCAAATACATTTTTTAAATAACACATATAAAAAATCTGATAACTTGGCTTCACCATTGAGCAAGATGTACTTGCCTTGGGTGGCTCCTAGCCTCTCATCTCACGGTCAAAGTCATAACAGATTCTTCTTAGGGCTAGGGTTTGGCTAGAGGGAGCTTGAGAGAGAGGAGGAAGAAGAAAACAAGAAGAGTAAAATAAGAAAGTGAGTGAGGAGAGAGAAAATACTCATATATACTAAGAGGAGAGAAAGATGGTTTAGTCATGGGTTCAATCAAATGAATCGAACCAGATATCCATTCTACATGCAAATCCTAAACTGGGGCTATGGAAATGCCAATGGATATTCTACTGGTCTCGGGTACCAACCTATCATATGAGGAGAGGCCCGTGTCTATTTTGGACAAGAGGGAGAAGGTTCTCAAGAACCGGACTATCAGGTTAGTTCATGTTGCTTGGGGGCATCACTCACTAGGTGAGTCGATGTGGGAGCTCGAGGATGATATGTGTAGTCATTATCTATTTCTCTTTGGCTTGGGAGGTATACTTATTTATATACCTATGTCCTATCTTAGCATGTGCTTGTGATTGATTGTTAGTTTATCTGTTATGTCTGTTATTTTTACCTTTTGATTTCTTGTTGTTGTCCAAGAAATTTTATGCTTACATGATTTTCTTGTTTATTTTTGATTTCGAGCTGGCTTTCATGAATTTTCTTGTTAGTGATTTGTGGATCCTTATGGAATGTCCGAGGACAAAAATTTTCTAATGAGGGAAGAGTTGTGAGACTCGTCTTACAATATTCATATTTTATGCGGATACGTATTTTTGTGCTAGTTATTACATTTTATTGGATCTCGAGGAAGCTCAGACATTCTCAAAATTGAAACTTTACTACATGACCGGTATACCAACGGTATACTACAGTATGCCGATGGTATACTTTCTGGCAGATATTTGTTTCACTTTCGAGATATTTCTCTATAAATAGTACCTAAAATATTTTATTTATTTATTTTCTTTCTCTTTCTCTCTCCTCTCTTCTCCATTTCTCTCTCGAGTTTGGAAGCGTGGTCTTGAGACCTAGAGTGTAGTTTCTGAACCCCTTCGTGGTTGTGGACTAGAAGGTTTAAGCAGGGAACTCGCTTTAGGCAAGTACACCTTGACGATTTTATGAACTTATTTTACTTTTTGTCATTTTACTTTCCTGGAGCTTGGTTATTGTTTTTTAGCTTAGACTTATTTTACCATTAGTATTCATATCATAATTTTTAGCCTAGTGATAGTCTCGGTTTTGATTTCTGGTAGAATCTCGTTGTCCCTTTTTGGTAAATCGGTAACGAAAACGGTTACGGAGTTGTGACCTTGAGATTTAGTCCATATTATGATATGAGACTTACCCAGACTTGACTTCTTGTTAGACTTGGTTATGGTAATTTTTGGGGTTTGATTTGGGTCCCAAAAATCAGATTTGATTTAACCAAGTTTATTCTTGGAAACCGACATACCGATGGTATACTACAGTATACCGACGATATACAGATTTCGACCAACTTGAATTCTAGATATTTTTCTGTGAACCCTATCGGCATACCAACGGTGTACTACAGTATACCGACGGTATATCGATCATGCCGACATTGGTTGACCGACTTCAGGATATTTGTCTTGGTCGGCATACCGACGGTGTACTGGGTTGTGCCGACGGTATACCGATTTGTGGAACTTTTTTCCTAGTAACTTTTTACCTACATGGAACAGTATACCGACGGTATACCAATTTTTTGAAATCCAGAACTTGTTGTATTTTTTCTATCTCTGGACCGGTGTACCGACGGTGTACTGGACTGTACCGACGGTATACCGATCGTGCTCTTTCTTTATGAATTCTTGGTTTTTCGTTATTTCAGGTTGAAACTTCTGGCTTTTGCTTGGACACGCAATGACTTAACCTAATTTTGGACATGAACTTACATGGCTTCAGATGACTTGACTTGACTTGGCTTTACTCAATTTCATCCGACTTTGTCCGGCTATACGTAATGACATGATTGACTGGGCTTGACTTGGCATGACTTTACATGGTTTCATCGGACATGGCTTGACTTGGTTTCACTTGATTTTATCTGGTTGGACATGACTTCACATGGTTGTACATGAATTTACCTGGTTTCACATGGCTTTACCTGGATTCGCCTGGATTGACATGGCTTCACTTAGCTTTACCTAACTTTACTTGGTTACACGTGGCTTGGTTGTTAATTTTGTCAATTTATGGCAATATTATTTTAACTTTTGGTATCAATCGTACAGGATCCATATAAACCAATTATCAAACTATTCTTTCTATTTTCTGGGTTATCTTTCAAGAATTTCTTTTTTATTAGGTACACTTTCTCTTTGTGGTATTCCACATCTTGCTTGTTTTTGGTCCAAAGATGAAATTCTTAAGGATAGTTGGTTATATTCCCCAATTTTTGCACTAATAGCTTCCTTTACGTTGATGGATGAAGATGAAAAAAAAGAATATAAATAGTTAGAAAGTAAAATGGACTTTTTATTGGGGATAGAGGGACTTGAACCCTCACAATTTCTAAAGTCGACGGATTTTCCTTTTACTATAAATTTTATTATTGTCAGTATTGACATGTAGAATGGGACTCTGTAACTAAATGGAAGAATTATAAGGATATTTAGAAAAGGATAGATCTAGGCAACAACCCTTCCTATCTATCTATATTGAATTGTGGTTACATCAATGATAGAATCATTTTTGATTCAAACAAACAATCAATATACTTCTAATGTCGAATCAGGATCAACTAGGACAGAAATAAAGCATTGGGTCGAACTCTTCTTTGGTGTCAAGGTAATAGCTATGAATAGTCATCGACTCCCGGGAAAGGGTAGAAGGATGGGACCTATTATGGGACATACAATGCATTACAAACGTATGATCATTACGCTTCAACCAGGTTATTCTATTCCACCTCTTATAAAGAAAAGAACTTAAAGCAAAATACTTAATAACACGGCGATACATTTATACAAAACTTCTACCTCGAGCACACGCAATGGAGCCGTAGACAGTCAAGTGAAGTCCAATCCACCAAAAAAATTTGATCTATGGAGAATATCGTTGTGGTAAAGGTCGTAATGCCAGAGGAATTATTACCGCAGGGCATAGAGGGGGAGGTCATAAGCGTCTATACCATAAAATCGATTTTCGACGGAATAAAAAAGACATATCTGGTAGAATCGTAACCATAGAATACGACCCTAATCGAAATGCATACATTTGTCTCATACACTATGGGGATGGTGAGAAGAGATATATATTACATCCCAGAGGGTCTATAATTGGAGATACCATTGTTTCTGGTACGGAAGTTCCTATATCAATGGAAAATGTCCTACCTTTGAGTGCGGTTTGAACTATTGATTTACGTAATTGGAAGTAACCAATTAGGTTTACGACAAAACCTAGAAATCGATCACTGATCCAATTTGAGTACCTCTACGGGATAGACCTCAATAAAAAACTGTTGAGTAACGGCAGCAAGTGATTGAGTTCAGTAGTTCCTCATAGAAAATTATTGACTCTAGAGATATGGTAATATGGAGAAGACAAAATTGTTTGAAGCACGCACAGAACCAGAAGCGCCCTTTGTTTCAAAGAGAGGAGGACGGGTTATTCATATTTAATTTAATGGTCAGAGACGAATTGAAAGCTAAGCAGTGGTAATTATAAAGATCCTCCGGGAAAAAAATAGAGATGTCTCCTACGTTACCCGTAATATGTGGAAGTATCGACGTAATTTCATAGAGTCATTCGGTCTGAATGCTACATGAAGAACATAAGCCAAATGACGGAACGGGGAGACCTAGGATGTAGAAGATCCTTGATCCAAATTAATTCCTATTAATCCAACGAATAAAGTAAACAGTACCAATACAAGCAGAAGAAATAGCATAGTGTCCGATTCATAAGGATAGGTATAAGTGTATTTATTTCTAAAGTTAGTAGTAAAATATCGTATACTATTTCTTACATTTTCATTAATTTGATATGTATCCTTTGGAAAAAAATAGACCCTATTATTCATTGTTGATAAAAGAAAATTTTTATTGACTACCATGGGTACTTCTTTTTTTACCTCTGTGGAAAGACTGATTCATTTTGATCGACATGAGGGTCCAACTCCAGAGTCCGATTGTGCAATGTATATTAAACCTGTTTATATTACTATTAGAACTTGATTTATCTGCATCATGTCTATGATGGATTCTGCGGAATGCTACATCCGGATTCATACTAGAAACTGCTATGGGTTAAATAACTAGAGATTCACTTAGTACATGGCTAGGAATATTGCTAGATTGCATGCAGTCCCGGTTATTCATATTGTTATCTTGAGGAGTATCCAGTGGTTTATATTGTGGCATATCTTGAGGAGTATCCAGTTTGTTGTGTGTATGGATATCCCGGACGGACTGCAGGGACATGAGATCAGAAGGAACTTTAACATCGTGTTGCATTATAAAGTTAGTAGTTTAAGGATTGTGATAACCCTAGTTAGTTAAAGGTATCAAGTCGTACTTATGTGATTTGTCGTGATTGATGGTTGATGGTTAGTCTAGGCTTCACATGATCACCATTACTTTCAGAAATTTTTATTTCCTTATTGATTATCATATCCGGATATGTCTCATTGCAGGTTTTACAGTATTTATTATCCTGAGATCCTTTACATTCAGTTTTTACTTTCCTGTATTTGTTTTACTTTGTTGTTAGTTTAAGTTCCTAGATTGGCTTCCTTTGTGGTACTTGCTATTTGGGGGGTCTGACTCCACTGATTTGGTATGCCCAGATCCAATAGCAGCATCGGAGGATCTTCCGTACTTTTCTGAGGATGGTGGCCACCAGGAGCACCAGACCGCTTGAGTGAGTTTTCTTACTTTTTTACTCTGATGTACATTCTATTTTGTTGACGTTTAGCCACCGAGCACATGTTTAGATCATGTTTTGGTTAGATCAGTTAGCCTACGGACATTAGCATGATATGTGTTTACTAGCATCATGATCATCTGTATATTATAGTTTGGGACGCTTTACTATTATATTTCAGCTGATCTTACATCTTATTATTATTTATGTTGTTCTTGTAATTGAGACACTAGGGTTTGTTGGAGTTAGGCTTGACTGTTGGTTTGTAGTAGTGATCCCTCATGTCTTACAGCTTCATTGTATATGCGGAGTACCGAAGTGTTCTAAGTATACGTAGTTGGTCTTGTCTGTCCCGCTTTTCAATATTCTGATTTTAAAACGTGACATATTTGATACCACGAAATAACATTATTTATAATAAATTTAAATTTAAATTATTTTAAAAAAATTATATGCGTGTAATGGACGTGTGCACGTTCCTTGTGGAAGTAAGAGTTTCCACAACCAAAACAAACTTTTTTTGTAGGGGACCCTTGATATGTGCCCTATATTGATCTTTGTCACATGAGAACATTTTACTCTCTCTCCCCGCTTGACGTTATCTTAATCACATATAACTATATTTGCATTAAATTACTGTATCATATCCTTGTTTAGTTAGGTCTGAACGTTGGATTTATTCAGTTTCAATCCAAACAAAATTATCAAAATTAAAATTTTAAAATTGTGATTAGTTAAATCAAAATCGAACCAAATCGATGAATTAGTCATAACTAAGACCGAAAACGAACCCATATAATCGATTTAATTTTTTCGGTTGAAATATTTCTATTATCTAATAGATTTGACATTAAATTGAAACTGTAATTTTATATTAAAAAATACAATTTTTATACATATATTTCTTATATTTTAAAATTGGACAAAAATTTGAACTAGCTATTAAATTATCAAAGTTGGACTTTTAAAACACACACATGTTTATATATATATATATATATATATATATATATATATATATATATATATATATATATATATACATAGAATTAAATGTATTTACATAATTATATATTCGATTTTTAATTTCAGTCAAAATTGAAAACTAAAATCAAAACCGAATAGTTTTTTGGAATATTTTAAAAACCATATTCAAACCAATTTTTTTAAACCCTTATGAATTTCTTATTCTTTGATTTTTCAGTCCAACACTGAATAATAACAAAAAAAACTGTTTTGCGCCTTCAGTACTCGCACGCGACAGCACACGGAGGTCTCCGTCCATGTCCTCTTTCGTGCTTCGTGTTCGTGTTCGTGTTCGATCGACTAAACCGTTACGTTCGAGTACTGAGCGCACATTAAGTGCTTGTAACGCAGCACGGTTGGAATAATAATCACCCATTAGTCACAAGGCAATTGCCTTAAAATGATGTGACCTCTACTTAGTTAGGTGCTCTTTTTTTAGGCTCAACTTATTGTGCATACATACAGTACAGATCCCTAATCGCAAAAAGCCAAAGTACTTTTTGAAAGCAGAGACACAAGAAGCCGAATTAGTTTCACCGTCCAGGACTCTGTGTGATTTAAAAAAAAATGTTACTTGCCCAAACTTTAGGAGCTTGTAAACCTACTTCTACATGTCTTTTCCTTTTCCTTTTCTTTTTTTCTTTTTCTTTTTCTTTTTTGTTGTTGTTGTTGTTGTTGTTGTTGTTGCTGTTGCTGCTGCGAGATCTAAACATAATTCATCAATTAGAAACTTTTGAAGCATGTAGACCTAATACTATTTTGTGTGACAACGGCTCCTTATTTCCCTTTTTGTTAAGCTAGATTTTGGAAGTTTGCATTCCTAATCCACTAATTGTTAACAACACTAATAGCCATCGCAACCATAGTTTGGCAACCATAGTTTGGTTATATATAGAGAGGGAGAAGAAAAAAATAGAAAAGAATATCTTTTATTAGTATAATCACATAGTGGAAGATAAATGTCTTATTTATACAACCTAATGAAGATGTAATAATAATCTGTAACTAATGTGGGACTAAAATACAAAGTGGGAATCCAACCATTTAGTAACTCACGTTATAACACTCCCACTTTGGATGACCACAATCTCTAAGCATATTGTCTCGTTAAAACTTTGCTAGAAAAATCCATTAGGACAAAACATGTGCGAAAGAAAAGAGTACAATCTTTAAGATGAATCAGATAGGTGTTGGACATGCTTAATGTTGCCTCATTAAAATTTTGTCAGAAAAAAATCCAATGAAAAAAAATTCATGACTAAGTAAAAAGAGTACAACGCGTTATAGTCCATACAAAATGTATCTTCCCTTGAAAACAATCACTCCCCCTGATGATGTTGATCTTGAACAGTCAGCTGAAGAAGATGTCGCATTCCAATTTCATGAACTAGTTTATGAAAAGTTGACTTTGGCAACGATTTGGTGAACAAGTCTGCAAGATTATCACTTGAGCGAGCTTGTTGGACGTCAATATCAAAGTTCTTCTGAAGCTCATGAGTATAGAAAATTTTCGGTGAGATGTGCTTGGTCATGTCTCCTTTAATGAATCTACCTTGAATTTGAGCAATACATGCTGCATTATCCTCATGAATAACAGTTTGATTATTTGTGGTAGAAAAAAGATGACAGGAGCTACGAATGTGTTGAATCAACGATCTCAGCCAAATACATTCTCTACTTGCTTCATGGAGAGCCAATATTTCTGAGTGATTTGAGGAGGTAGCAATCATTGTCTATTTTGTTGAAAGCCAAGAAATAGATGCATTGCTATTAAAAAATACATATCCAGTTTGTGAACGACTTTTATGGGAATCAGATAAATAACCTGAATCTGCAAAGCCAATTAGATTCGCGATGTCAGATAAACCACAAGTATAATAATCTCATTTCGGCAGTTCCACGAAGATATCTCATCACATGTTTAATGTCATTCCAATGACTGCGAGTTGGCGCCGAGCTATATCTAGTTGTACACCCCTAATTTTAATAAGCCGTATTAATTACTTAATTAATTTATAGTAGTTAGTAGCTAATTAGAAGAAATAGAATTTATTAAATTTTTATTTCTAGGTGTTTGTGCAATAGAGGATTTATGGAGCAATTATTAATTTACCTTAAGTATTTTCATGTAGGAGACCCTGTGGACAGTTGATAGATTTATTGTATGCACTAATATAAATTTCTAAAATTATATATATATATATATATATATATATATATATATATAAGGTTTATTATAAGAAGTGAATTTTTTTTTAGAAAAGAATAGAATAAGAAAATAGAAATAGAATAGAAAATAGGAATGAAAGAAAAGGAATAAAAGGAAAAAAGAATAAAAGAAAAAGAAATAAACTAATAAAACCCATTACCCAATAACCCTAACCCGTTACCTAACCCTACCCACACCCGTTAAGAAACCCAGCAGCAGCAGCGGCCTATAACACCCCCCCCCCCCCCCGCGCGGATTCTTTCCCCCTTTCATCTCTTATATATATGTAGATATACCATTAGTAAAACCCTAACCCTAAACGCCTCTTACCATCTCAACCCCTGAGCGCCGACCTCCAGCCCAGACTGCCGCCGCCGGAGCCCCAGCGCCGTCCGCCGCCGCAACCACCACGTCCGCGTCAACGCGCCGCGACAGCGAGTGGTCAGCGACTTACCCCTGTTCAGGCCTCGTTTCCTGCGCCATCGCTCGACCAAATTTGACCTCGTCTTCACTGGTATGATCCCCACATATCCCTCTCTAAATCCCATATATTAGTTTCCATCGTGCAGCGTTAAAAAGTAGGTAAAAATCGACGCCAACTTTAGGAAAAACCATATTTTTATACTACTAAAATTCGTTGCGATGACCCATGTTCAATGGCTCGTATATCCCACCACAGGGATCCAAACCTAGAAATTATTTTTTAATGAAGGAAGAATAAAAAATGAGCATGTAGCATACTTATTTTATCTTTAGGCTTTTCAATGCATTGATGATAACCTTTATTATTCGGCCTCATCCAGATTTCAGGGATCTGTGACACGAAAAAGTAGAGCTCGATCGATCAGACAATTGAATAATTGCAAACAGGCCTGTAAACCCCATCACCCGAAATTAGGTTTACTTGGCTTATATAGTAGAATTAAGGCTAGTTTGAACCCAATTAGAATTTAGAACACGATATTTGATCTAACTGAACATTATCGCGTAGCGCACCTTACAGTTGCTTCGTTAATTGGAGCACTACGCTAGCCACTGCCTATCTGCAAATTTCACAACCCTGTCCTAGACTTGACCACCATCTATTCTGACCTCTGTATAATTTATAATCATGCTTTCTGGTGCGATATTTTAGTCGCACAATGTAAACCCCCTGATTTTTCAAAATTTTAAAAACTGGATTTTTCACAATTTTCTGAAATTTTCTGGGATTTTTCTGTAATTTAAAAACAGGGTTTTAATTTTTAAATAATTTTTAATTAATAATAAATGATATTAAAATATTACAAAAATAATATTTTTGGATGTAAAATAAAAAACTGGACTTAGGGCAATTTTTCTGGAATTTATTGGGCCTCGGACCTATTTTTAAACACCTAAAAAGTATTTTAGTTAATTATCTATTTATTTATTTATTAAATTTACTGTTTTTTAAATATTATTATTATTATTCTTATTTAATATCGGCCCGGCCCATTTCCCCTTAGCCCAGCCCATTTGGGCCCAACCAACCCGGCCCAACCCTGGCCTGACGGGTCGGGCGGGTCGGCCAGACCCGCACCCGACCCGCACCCGACCCGCTCCCACCTCTCTTCCCCCAAGACCCGACTCGGCCGCCGCGTCCCCGGCTCCGCCCGCGTCTCCCGCCGTCCGCCGCGCCACGCCCCGCGCCCCTCGGCCACGACGACCCCGCCACGCCCTCCGCCTCAGCCCGGCCGTCCTCCGCCGGATTCCGACGAGGAATCCCAAACCCTAACCCTAATTCTTCCCTGTGTCAGACACAAGTCGGACACGTGTCGGACACGGTTTGACCCTGGTTTTCGGGCCCCCTTCAGGTGCGTGTATCTTTTCGCTCGTAACTCCGTTTTCGATTCCGCAAATTGTGTTGCGAAGCCTGTATGACCCTCTCGGTGTCCGGACAAACTGTTCGGGGTATCGCGTCCTGTGGTGATCGCACACCGCGATCCAAAAACAGAAAAAAACTAGACCCTATTTTATCCCGGAACTGAGTACGTCCCGCCAAACGGGACGACTTGGTCGCGTGCGGTCTTCACAGATACGCACGCCTCGTCGATACGGACGTGTGGGATTTCGCGGAAGCTGATTCGGGTGTGCGTGCACACCGGAATCAACGCGTATCCGCGGACATCGTTCCGTATCCGTACTTTCTGGAACGTACCCTAACTTTGTGTACACACGTCGGATCGAGACGAAACTTGTGCCATCGGACTCGTAGCGATATGCTGGTTCTGTGGGTCAAGTTTGGTTCGATTCTGAGAACGTTGACGAAATCGCGTGTCGTGGGCCCCACAGGCCCCGCTCGACGGGCGATTTTGTGTTCGGCTCATCAAAATCCAATTCTGAAAGTTCTGTTGGGTTCGTATCAGCGTTTCTGACCTGTTGACACTGAGTTTGGTGAATTTGGAGACCGTTGATCCGGACGCATTTTTCGGTGCAAAGCGGGCCCACCGGTGGACCCCGTTTTGGCCCGAAACTGTCGTTTTTGCCCTTGTCTCCAAATTGGACCCAAGGACAGGCGTTTCTAGCTGATTGATATTTTCTGGATCTGATGGTGATGTTTGTTTTAGTAACCGGAGTACCGCCTGTAATTCCAGCTGAAGTCAGAGCCGCAATTGGAACAGGAACCACAGGCAAATGTACCTTGCCAAATCCTGCAGCTTGCTAATTATTTTCTGGATTTAACTATGCAATAATGGACAAGTAAAGCTTGCCAAATCTCAGTAATTCTTGACATAGTATTTTAATAGAATTCTTGTGGAATTAAATATAAACATGTTTAACTGCTTAACCTAGGAAACGAGTGACGTGCTTAGTGTCCGATCATAGTCGGGTGCCAACTCCGTACGCGGGGTTGTGTAACATCACATAGACATGGATATCGAGACCCGATAATTCTCGTACTTGTCCTATCAAGTACACCAGAACCCAGGACACTCGACACTATTCCATGAGACAGAGTCTTCCTGAGTCATTCGAGATGATTCTGTATATGATGCATGTTGTATGACATAGACTTTACATTCTTAAACAATTGATTCATAGCTTTCAGACTTGCTGCATTAGTTTAATCGTGCGTGACATGGACATGAGGCATCGTGGACATGAGACGTGGGATTACATTGGGTGGGGAGAGACACACAGACTACAGGCTGATATTATATATAAAACATAGTATATATCATAGTGTAATTCATAGCTATTGCCGCTACCGGCTCCCCGACACAGAGCTTGTAGTGGCTTCAGCCTGAGTTCTAGTGCTGCTCTTATATTGCATATCACATAGTTGGTTACTTAGTTTACCCTGATGATTATTTTATCTGCTGCACTATATTTATTTTGGCTTGTATTTTCTGTACCTTGCAGTCCCCTGAGGACCTGGATCCGGATTATGTCCCCAGGTATAGCTGAAGAGAACTACCCAGAGGTGTACGGTACCGGAGCACTCCTTGGAGCAGAACAAGGAACAGAGGACGAAGTCGTGGCCGAAGATTTCTCCTGAGCACCGGCTTCAACTACTCAGTATTTCCATTTCCAGCAATTCATTTCCTGTCTTTTCTCCTTAAATGTAACAGAATAATTTCTCGGATTATTTCCCGAGATAACCTTATTTGATATTGCATATTTATTTCCATTGCATTATTTCTGGCAATTAATCTGTGTTTATTCTGTGGATGAGATTAGAAATACCTGAGACTTGTAACATATTATTGCTAGACTACAGCTTAAGCATACCCTGATGGATCCATTAAATTGGGTTGTCCATCGGTGCATGCTGCTGGCCATTGCTCACGTGCTCAGTCCCTCGTCATTTTTGGGACTGGGGCGTGACATAGTTTTTGTGGTGGCCGATGCAGGTCTACGACTAAATTGTTCGGTTTCAACTTAGGGTCCGAACAGGCCTGCAATAAGATAGGATAAATTTTTATAATCTCATCCACTTGCTTGAAATCGTTTTTGATATCTGTATCGTATTCGAACTAACTTGAACTTGCATCTTGCCTTGTTTCCTATGCGCCTCTTATTGGTTATTTTTGGATACAGGGAAATGGACCCACAAGAATGCAACGAGACTCCCGTCGGAACACCCCAAGCTACAGGTGTCACCTATGACAACGAAGTGACACCAGTCGGAGGAGTTCCACCAACTCAACAGAGCCAGCAGGCAGGTCAACCTACCTCCCGATTCTGGCGCGACGACATTGTCACGACCCGCACCCGGAAAATCGGGCATGAGTCGTGGGTACGTCCAGCCTACGCCGCAGCATCGGCGGTAGAACGCTGTCTAGGTCAACTAACTAAATAAAATTTTACACAAAAAATCGGCCATGACCTCTCCAAAAGGAGGGCAACCACACAATCAATATATAAACCTGTCAAGATCTCAACTCCAAACGGAGGAGCAATATCAAATGATAATCTCAAGTACTCAATCACGAATCTAAGCACGATAAGATAACACAGAGATCTAACAACTATAAAGTCTAACCAACAACAACCACTACAACAACCACAACATCAAATAATAATACAACAATATCCAAAATAATATACAAACAAGGTCTCAATCTAAAACCGGAGACAAATTCGGTGCTAAAAGCTAATAAAAACAACTACAAGGTCCCAGTGATCCCGGCTACCAACCCGGAAATTACCCCTAAACTAGAGGGTCCCTGTCTGCACCATCGACAGGCTCAGGTCCATAAAACGTCGGACACCACTCCTCCGGATACTCTGAAAAATATGTCCAGTCAGGACTGGAGCAAGTACATCTCTAACAGCAGTTCCATTTAAATGATAAAAACTATAAAACAGTTATAGCAAGTAGCAAGAAGAATGAAGCAAGTATGAAACAAGAAAATATGTATAACTGGTGCATAAAGGTAAAGATGCATGGATATCAGAGCAAGATAGTAATAACTATAAGATACAGGAAATCTAAGCTAAGATCAAGTCCGTGCACATGAACGTGTAGTGAGTCCAGCATGAAAAACATGTAGTGAGTCAAGTCCAGAAACATATAAGTGAGACAAGTCAAGAAATGCATGAGAGTCCAGACTATAAAGAATGAACTCGGTGTCTTTGAAATACTTGTTTCGACATGTAAACAGCTAGGGGTAAGTACGGCTCACCGCGCACTGGGTGCGCGGCTGCTATCATTCCAGATTAGACCAGAGGGAGTGATTCCTGATGATGCCAGATAGGAATATTTATATGTCTACTCGAGTATTTCCCCGCCCCGACTAATACAAGTGGATCCAAGACCCGACACGCAAATCAAGATGAGTCCAGCCTGAACATGAATGATGCTTGTAGGTGATGCCAGTAGTAATTCCAGAATAGAGGCCAGAAACATGAAATGTACGTGTCGCAAGTAAATGAATCCAGAAATATCAATCAGTGTCCCATATTGTGCCAGAATAATCAGATGATACTATACTAGAAGCTGAATCATAATAATCATCAAATAATGAAAACTATCAGAGAATGTACTCGCCTGACGTCCTGAGCAACTGGCGATCCGAACTGGTGTCGCAAGGACCTAATGCGAAAAGCAAGGTTAAACAGGGTTCTAAAGAGTTAAACAGATATAAAATAACTAAAGATAGGCTTCTAGGGTCGTTCTAGGTCAAACGGATCAAACCGGTGAAATCTGGGTCAAAAAGTCAACTCTGGGTCCAAAAAGTCAACTCTAGGTCAAAACTAGGTCAAAAGTTGACTTTGGCGGTCAACCGAGTCAACTACGGTCAAGTCTGGGTCAAACTAGGGTGCTCCTGAAATTCTAGGTCAAACCGAGGTCATTAAGCTAGAAAACTCACAAACTCGCCTCCTTGAGATACCGGGATACCCTCGGTATCCGATACCTCAACCTACGCTATATACCCTGCCTAAACCCGCTAAAACCTATGCTAGCACGCGTAAATATATACACATAAGCATATAAAAATCACTCCAATACTATTCCTAAGCTATTGCTCAAAACCCCGCTCGAAACCCAATACCTTGGTTATCTCAAGGTATTGAGATACCGCTCTAAAACCCTCTAACTAGCTACCTAGCTATTAATTATGCACCTAGTTATTAATCTAGGCTAGGTAATATAGATACCTATTATATTTATATATATCTAAATAGGTATCTACCTATATACATATATATCCACACATATATATGCCCATTACCCACTTACCTTACCAAACATAACATATATATATATATATATATATATATATATATATATATATATATATATATATATATATATATATATATATGTATATATATATATTACCTATCAAGATATCTATAGATATATATATATATAAGTATAGGTAAATAGATATCTATCTCCTAGATAGATATATCTAAGTATCTAGCTATCTACCTATCTAGTATCTAGCCATCTAACTATCTACCTATTATCTAGGTAACTATCTAACTATCTAATCTATCTAATAACTTATCTAACTAACTATCAATGCATCTATCTAACTACCTATCTAACTATATGTATTTATATCTATACATATAGATATAAATATATATCTAATACCTATCTAGATATCTATATATCTATCTATCTAAGTATCTATCTATCTAAATACCTAGCTATCTAACTATCTATTAATCTATCTAAGTATCTATTAAACTATCTATCTAAATATCTAACAATCTATCTATCTATATATATATATATATATATATATATATATATATATATATACATACCCCTCTCTCTCGCATTGCTCCTCACCTTGCTGCTGCTCCTGCTGCTGCAAACTGCTGCTGTGGCTGCTATGCTGCTGCTAGAGCTGCTGGTGCAGCTGCTACTGCTGCTCCTTGCTGCTGCACCTGCTGCTGGTGCAGCTGCTGCAGCTCCCTGCTGCTGCAAACTGCTGCTGCAGTGCTGGCCTCCCCCTTCCTCTCACATACACACACACACACACTCCTATATACACATATATATATATCACCCCCTATATATATATATACATACACATATATAACTATATATATATATATAACTAGATACACATATATACACACCTATATATCTATATACTAACACACACACTCAACACAAATCAACACACACACACATAATTATATACACGTATCTATATATATATATAACCACCATCTATATATATACACACATATATAACTACACTCATATATCTATATATATATATATACACATACACACTCACACACTCAAACATAAATACATATACCCTCACACACACTCACACTCACACACCCTCACACACACTCTCACACACACACTCTCACAAACACACAACCCCACACACAAACACTCCTACATATATATAAATATATATACATATATACACACTCACTCAAACTCATATATATATATATAGGCACTCACTCACACTCACACACACTCACCTACGCACTAGCACACACTCACACAAGCACTCACCTACACACATACACTAGCACTCACTAACACACTCACAAACACATAACCACACACATATATATATAAATAGAAATATATATATATATATATATATATATATATAGGAACACACACACAAATAAATATATATATAGAGACATATACACAAACACAACACTACCACAACGATGCACACAACGCTCACAACGCCCCACCTACGCACGCCCAACGACCCCGACACTCACCAACGCCCTAAAATATATAAAATATAGCTCGAAAACTCTAGCACACACTCCCCGATACTAACCCAATGCACGCACAAACCCGAAACAAGAAAACCAAGTCGAAATGGCCGTTCGGTCATTTCGACGAACACGTGGTGCGCGGTTCGGAAAACCTCCTGAAACGCATACCAAACGAACTCGGAATCGGCCCAAAATTTACTCACGCACTCTAAACGATGCCTAGATCCTAGAAAATGTGCTCCTGCGGCGATTCTAGGTCCGTGGCAGAAACGCACACGCACTTAGAATCGGCGACGACGAAAAGCCCCAATTTCGCCCGAAACGCCCGTTTCTCCGCGACGCGGCTTTCCGTGTCCGAACGGAGACACGCACTCACCCTCAAGACACCCGACAACGTCTACCTAGGTCCGTCTAACCTAGGGCATCACCCAAAATTGGGCCAAATTCGGATTTCACCCGAAATTGACACAAAACCTAGTGTTAAAGTCTCCAAACCCAACCAAACTAGTTCCAACTTTCTCCCACGGGTAGTCTAAGGGTCTAGGAAGGTTCTAAAATACTAATTACACTATAAAAGAGTAATTACAAGGGGAAATTTAGGGTTTACCTCTTGGGAGTTGGAATCCCAAGCCAAAGTCTCAAAAATGCTCCAAATCCTCCAATCCAAGCTTCCAAGCCTCAAATTTAAGCTCCAACACCAAATCTAGGCTCTACCCACCTAGGTTGGGGAAGAATGTAGGGTTAGGGTTCAATTAAGAAGAAGAAATAGAAAGATGAAGGAAGAAAAATAAGAAAACTTACTTGTGAAGGAGAAAGGAAGAAGAAGAAGTAGTGGAGAAGAAGAAGAAGAAGTGAAGAAGAAGAAGAAGAAGAAGAAGTGAACCAAAAGGAGGGAGGGTTGCTGCTGTCTACGGGTGGAATGGGGTTGGGGGGGACCGGCCAAGCACATAAAATAGGTCTCCAAAGTCTCCAAATGCCCAAAATGCCCCTATATGACTTGGTTTCGGGTTCCGGGTTCCAAAAGCACTCAAACTAGTTCCAAATCTCTCCAACTAACTTCCTAAAAATAAAATAAATATTCTAAGCCCCCAAAATAATTCTCACAAGGGTGTGGGCTGGGTCGGACATAGGGCCACTAGGGTCTGACATGGGTCCAGGCTAGCCAAAATCCTAAAACATACAATAAAAATATAATACAATCAATAATTAATTATAAATACAATTAATTAAAAATAATGCACAATTAACCAAATTAAAAATAAAAAAAATACCCGACTTTGGAAATGGGGTGGTGACAGACATCCCATCGCCGCCGCAGTTCGTCCCACCAATGCCCGTGTTCCCACCAGGACAGCCGATCGACGGGCAGCAAATATTTTAAATGATCTACGCGATGATGCAAGCTCAGCAGCAAGTCCAACACGAGGCTCAGCGTCGCGAAGCTAATTTCTGGAGGGACAGCATCGTAACTGTACTGGAGCAGGCCAACCTACCAGCTCGACGACCAACTACAGGCTCAATCACTGACTTCCGCCAACTGAAGCCCCGTATTTTTTCTGGAAAAGAGGAGCCCACAGAAGTTCATGAGTGGCTCACCAACATTCGGCATCAACTTGAAGCAGCTGAGCTTCCACGGGAACGCTGGATGACTGCCGTCCGAATGCAGTTGACAGGCAACGCGCACCACTGGTGGTTGTCTGAGGAGGCACGACTCGGACCAGATCGAGTCACTTGGGAAGAGTTTTCCAGGCTCTTCCAGGAGATGTACATTCCTGCCATCGCTCGATCAGAACTGCGGGACAGATTCAATCGCCTCACTCAGGACTCTATGACGGTGGAAGAGTACAACGCAGAATTCATTCGTCTGAGCCGCTTCGCCCCAACCCTGATCCCGACAGAGGAAGAGAAGGCCGAGAAGTTCTTCGACGGACTGAACTTTGAGCTACAGAGACTCATCGGATCCGTCGCACCTACCTCCTACTCGGACGTTCTCTCTGCAGCCCGACGCCTGGAATGCGTCACCAGGAGGGAGTCTCGCCACAAGCGGCCAATCACCTCAGCACCAGACAGAACATCACCAGGAGAATCTGCAAAGAGATCTCACACGCACCAGCCACCGAGGACAGCTTCGCAGACCCTTCCTACCTGTCACTACTGCGGCAAGATAGGCCATGTCGAGAAGGACTGCAGACGCAAGTTAGGATTGTGTCTGATTTGTGGCACCAATCAACACATAGCCAAGGATTGTCCCCAGCATCGAGATGGAGCACTAAGGGCAAACCAACCAGCTTTGCCAGCACCGAGGCCACCTTTGGCACCTCAGGCGACACTCTTCCAGCAAGCCCAACAGCAGCAGAGGAATCTACCTCAAGGACGAGGACAAGCTTATGCGCTGACTGTGCAGGACGCTGATGCGAGTAAGTGATTCGTAGTTATTCGTTTTTAGTGTTGTTTAGTTCGTGCCTCTTGGTTCGTGACCTCAGCCCCAACCTAGTAAATTGCAACTTGTAATAACAACCTAGTTTTCATAAAAGTTATAGTTTTAACTAGATTTTCCTGGAAAGTGCAAACTTTCAATTGTTAGGGAAATGGTACTTCCCTAAGTATCTTGTGATTTATTTTCAAACGATGTTTGCGACCGCGTCATCTCTGTTGACCGGTTATTCTTTGATTGCGAGGACGCAATCCTCTTAAGGGGGGTAGATTATAAACCCCCTGATTTTTCAAAATTTTAAAAACTGGATTTTTCACAATTTTCTGGAATTTTTTGGGAATTTTCTGTAATTTAAAAACAGGGTTTTAATTTTTAAATGATTTTTAATTGATAATAAATGATATTAAAATATTATAAAAATAATATTTTTGGATGTAAAATGAAAAACTGGACTTAGGGCAATTTTTCTGGAATTTATTGGGCCTCGGACCTATTTTTAAACACCTAAAAAGTATTTTAGTTAATTATCTATTTATTTATTAAATTTACTGTTTTTTAAATATTATTATTATTATTCTTATTTAATATCGGCCCGGCCCATTTCCCCTTAGCCCAGCCCATTTGGGCCCAACCAACCCGGCCCAACCCTGGCCTGACGGGTCGGGCGGGTCGGCCAGACCCGCACCCGACCCGCACCCGACCCGCTCCCACCTCTCTTCCCCCACGACCCGACTCGGCCGCCGCGTCCCCCGCTCCGCCCGCGTCTCCCGCCGCCCGCCGCGCCACGCCCCGCGCCCCTCGGCCACGACGACCCCGCCACGCCCTCCGCCTCAGCCCGGCCGTCCTCCGCCGGATTCCGACGAGGACTCCCAAACCCTAACCCTAATTCTTCCCTGTGTCAGACACAAGTCGAACACGTGTCGGACACGATTTGACCCTGGTTTTCGGGCCCCCTTCAGGTGCGTGTATCTTTTCGCTCGTAGCTCCGTTTTCGATTCCGTAAATTGTGTTGTGAAGCCTGTATGACCCTCTCGGTGTCCGGATAAACTGTTCGGGGCATCGCGTCCTGTGGTGATCGCACACCGCGATCCAAAAACAGGAAAAACCAGACCCTGTTTTACCCCGGAACTGAGTACGCCCCGCCAAACGGGACGACTTGGTCGCGTGCGGTCTTCACGGATACGCACGCCTCGTCGATACGGACGTGTGGGATTTCGCGGAAGCTGATTCGGGTGTGCGTGCACACCGGAATCAACGCGTATCCGCGGACATCGCCCCATATCCGTACTTTCTGGAACGCACCCTAACTTTGTGTACACATGTCGGATCGAGACGAAACTTGCGCCATCGGACTCGTAGCGATACGCTGGTCCTGTGGGTCAAGTTTGGTTCGATTCTGAGAACGTTGACGAAATCGCGTGTCGTGGGCCCCACAGGCCCCGCTCGACGGGCGATTTTGTGTTCGGCTCATCGGAATCCAATTCTGAAAGTTTTGTTGGGTTCATATCAGCGTTTCTGACCTGTTGACACTGAGTTTGGTGAATTTGGAGACCGTTGACCCGGACGCATTTTTCGGTGCAAAGCGGGCCCACCGGTGGACCCCGTTTTGGCCCGAAACTGCCGTTTTTGCCCTTGTCTCCAAATTGGACCCAATATTTTAGGAATATTTTTCACAATTTAGGATTTGTTGCAATATTTTAATTTATTTTGCTTACATATCCTATTGACTTGTGCACATGTCCATCACCTAATTATTGGAGCCTTACCCTGACTGTTATCTCCGAACAAAGTTCACATACCTCTCCTAGAAGTGCCAGTCTACTATCCTGCACTTTGTGCAACTCCCAGATACTTAGTTTTGAGCCTCGCATGAGACGCACAAATCTCGTTGCAAACGCCCGTATTTAATTCCTATTTTAATACCCAGATCTGTACCCAACCCTGTTCCAATAGAGATTGAGGCCCAACATGCACCTGTTTTGCCCAGACAAAAATACGTTATTTTTTTACACCGAGTATACTACATTTAGTGTATTGACACCGTAGAAAAATTATGGCCCTACCTGCCTCTAAATAATTAGAGAACACCGTGCGCAGTATTTATTAATTAAATAAATACGATGGCCCGTATCACCCCAAAACCAGGCCCAGTACCTGTCCAGACTCACCCCCACCCCCTCGGGACCCTCGCACAGCAATTTTACTCAATTCTGTGAATTTTAGTAATTTCAGAAATCAGGTGTTTTTCCCAGACAATTTTATAATTGCGCAATTTTCCAAAATAGGACCTCTGCACAATTTACGAAATTACAGGAACTTTTCTGTAAATTATCCTGCGAGGTGTTACCCCCTCACTGGCCGGTGAACCTGCACCGTCCATTTGGAGACGGGACCCACCCGAAAAGATCCCGAAATATCCCAAAAATATCCCACAAAATATCCCAAAAATATCCTAAAAATATCTTGGGATATTTTACTTATTTAATTAATATTTTTCTTTATAAATGAAAACTAATAGAAAAAAAAAAGAAAAAGAAAATAAAAATCCTAAACCTACACCCCAGCCCGCAGGCGACCCCCCCCCCCCTCGCCGGAGCGGCAGCCGACCCCCGCCGCCGGAGCCGCTCCGTCTCGCCGGAGCCCCCCGCTGGTCTTCTCCTCCCCGACCCTCTCTCTCTCCTTTCCTTCTCCTCCAGCTCCTTTCCCCTCCACCACCACCACCATCATCGGTCACCGCCGCCACCACCATCATCGGTCACCGCCGCCACCACCATCAGCATCACAGCTCCTCCTCCTCTTCCTCGCCATGATCCCCTCCCCCACAGCCGCCACCCCCCTCCCAAGCCGGCCTCGACTACCTCCTCTCTCCTCAGCGTCCTTCCTCCGGCCCCCATCTCCACCACCACCAACCCATCACGACCACCGCCGGCCTCGTCCAGACTCCTCCACCTCGACTTACCCTTCATCCCTCTTCTTCCCCGGCCAGCTGACCGAAGATCTCGCCGTCGACTTCCCAGCCTTGCGCAGCATCGGCGACCCTCGGTACAGACTTCCTCCGGCCGGCCGACGGAAGCTTCTCCGTCCTCCTTAGCTTCGGAACCCCTCACAGTACTGGGGATGAGACCTAGGCCTCACGCCGATGAACCCCCTGTAGACTGGACCTACTTCTCCTGCTGGTCATATGGGCAAGCTCGGCTCGTTAGCCCGCGACTCCTCCCCATGTGCGTCTGGATATCTTGGAGTACCCCACGTTGACCTACCTGTCCACGTGCACTCCGGGAAGCTGTACTGGCCGAAGCCTCCCGTTCCCGACCGCGGACTCTGTCCTACTCTACTGCGACCACCACGTCCACCGGCCTCGCCACCCTGACTCGAACCCCGGCCGCCCCTCCGGCGTAGCCATGAGCCACCACGACGAAGCCCCGATGATCCTCCGCTGGACTCAGACCGGACACAGCAGCTGGACACAGATCCCGGACACGTCCAGGACATGGAACAATGTCAATTCGACACGAGGATACGAAGAAATTCATTCCACGGAGCCCTGTTCAGGTATCGTTTTCTCCCTCCTCGTAATTCCGATTTCAATTCTGTCAGTTGCGTCGTGTAGACTATGTAACCACCTCGGTGCCCGTGCAACCCGCTCGGAGCATTGCGTCCTGTGGCGATCGCAAACTGCGATCCAAATACAGAAAAAATAACGACCCGATTCACCCGGAACTGGGTACGCCCCGCCAAATGGGACGACTTGGTCGCACGCGGTCTTTACCGAAACGTGCGCGACGTTGATACGGACGTGTAGGAATTCGGAGAAGTTGATTTGGATGTGCGTGCACACCGGAATCAACGCGTATCCGCCGACACCGTCCCGTATCCGTCAGTTCTGGAACACGCTGTAACTTTGTGTATACACGTCGGATCGAGACGAAACTTGTGCCATCAGATTCGTAGCAATACGCTGGTCCTGTGAGCAAAGTTTGGTTCGATTCTGAGAACGTTGACAAAATCCCGTATCGTGGGCCCCACTTGACGGGCAATTTTGTGACCGGCTCCTCGGAATCCAATTTTGGAAGTTCCGTTGGGTTCGTATCATCTTTCCTGACTTGTTGACACTAAGTTTGGCGAATTTGGAGACCTTTGACCCTGACACATTTTTCGGTGCAAAGCGGCCCACATGTGGACCCCGCTTTGACCAGAACTGTCATTTTTGCCCCTGTGTCCAAATTGGACTTAAGGACAGGCGTTTCTAGCTATTTGATATTTTCTGAGACTGTTAGTGATATTTATTTCAGTATCCGGAGACATTCATTCTGAGGTCACAGTTTCTGACACTTGGTACTTGACATCTGGACATTATATTTGCAGCTCTCCTGCCAGGCAAGTATACCTTGCCTTGTTGTACTGTTTAAATTCAGTTATTGCTAGTTACATGTTTATTTATTTTAATATTATATAAATATGCGCGTCCGAGCAGACTCGGGTGCAGTCAACGAAGGCGTTGACGTTAGGACTTGTGTCTGACCTAGTGTCCAGTAGACCCACCTAAAATTGTGAAGTTATTGATATAACTTCCCAGGCCTTGACACGTATCATTACACGTCACCGAGTGAGTACATGTAGGGACGCGTGCCTCATGCGCGACTGGCCATCAGTGTGAGCAACACGTGTAGCGGTATGTAGCTCAGTTGTTTGTTTCATAGAGACTTGCATCATAGTAGGAGGTGTCCACATCGTTTTCATGACTTGTACATCTATATTGGGTGGGAAAGACATCTAGTAGGCGTATGGGACACCCCCCCTGATATATACTCAAGTTACCATGCTCTTCGGAGATGGGGATTACGGTATATATAGAGAGTTACCATGCTGCTCGGAGATGGGGTATTGGTTTTCTTATTCCCATTATCGTGCTCCGAGGAGGATGGGGTATTATCCTTCGTTCCATGCTCTGCAGGGATGGACGATTGCAGAGTTACCCGTGTGATCGGGGGCATATGATACATATACTAGCCAGTCATGACGATTGGTGAATTACGCCAGCATATGTCTAGCCCACACATTCCCATGCGTATTGCAAGGTCTTTAAATTGCATTCACTTAGATGGTTAGCACACCCCATTTATTTATTCAGTATTTACATTATGGCATGTCATTTTTCTGTATCTTGCTATGTCCCTCTGAGGACCTGGTTCCCTGCCAGGTGTATATGTTCTTGAGTACTCGCAGGAGCACAGATCCGGACAGGCTACTTATTTTCCGAGGTGGTCTTCTCTTTGAGCCTCGTGATTGTCAGATGTTGTTCTTATATGGTGTGTATTCTGGTTCCTCTTATATTTTATTTCGACAGTAGATTTGATTTCATCTGACTGTCATTCTTAGATATCTGTATTGAGATCTAGTTTCATGGTTATTGGTTATTCATATGTTTATGTGATTTCTGTGGATGAGATTTAGATATTACCCTGTGACTGGTGATTAATTTTACCACTGGTGAACTATTGTTCATTATACAGCGTACGCGCGTATATATGGTTTCCATATATTGGAGTTTCCATATATACGGCCAGCTGGCATGGTTACGTGACCTAGTCCTACGTATTTTTGGGACTGGGGCGTGACATCTACTCTCCTATTTCACCTTCTTCTTCCTCCTCTTGTCTGGCCGGAAACCGACCACCTGACCGCCGGTGAAGCTCTGAGCCGCCGACCGCTGCTCAGTCGACCTAACCGACCGCATCGCCACCCCCTCTCTCACTGCACTCGTCGACCAGACTCTCCCCCGAGCCCACGCATGAGCCCCGGCGAGCCACCGAACATCCGCCCCGGCCATCCAGACCCGTCGGCACAGCGCCGAGCAGACCCCAGCCGCCTCGACGAGCAACCCGCCTCACCGTTCCTATCTTACCCATCTTGCCATCTCTCCCGCCGCGGTGATGCACTCGCCAGTCGACGCCACGACCGCCTGTACTCCTCCGCCGGACTTCCCCCTCCCCTGTCGACGTCCGGAACCCGCTGCCACCCCGACCCTCCTCCACGAGAATCACCCCAACATCCTCCTCCTCCTCCTCCTCTCGACTGAGTGCTACACCCCGACCACCACTCATCCCTGTCTCCCTATCCCGTCCCCATGGTCGGAGCAGCACCGGAATACCCCTCCTGCACCATGACACCCTGAACTCCTCCTCCCCTTAACACCACCCCCTCATTCTGAACTCCCCTGGTCGGATCTCCCCCTGGCCGGCCTCCGGTCAGTCGTCAACATCATCCACGACCATCATCCCCACCTCTATTATCTTCACCTTCATCATTGCCATCGTCGTCATTGTCATCGACCCTAACATCATCCTCACCCTCGTCGTCCTTGGCCTCACCATCGTCCACGTCGTCATCCTCGTCAACGTCGTCACTAACAACGTCGTCCTCATCACCCTTAGTCACCGTCCTCATCATTATCTCTCATTCTCAACACATAAAACCCTAATCATTGCCTCGTCATCTTCATTAGCACCATCATCCTTGTCATCACTATCATACACATCACCATCTTCGTCATCTGTAATTAGCATCATCGCTTCCATCGTCATCGTCATCCATATCGTTATCATCATCACCGTCATAGTCATCACCTTCACCATCATTATCACTATCATCCTAGTCACCCTCTACAGCATCCTCCTCACCTCATCACCATAATCAGTATCACCCTTAACCATCACCCTTAGCAACCTCAATCATCATAACCCCCGTCATCGTGTTTATCGTGGACCGTCATCCTTGCCAGACAAACCGCAGCAATCACCCCGATTCCCGTACATGTGCACGCTGACCCCGAAGATCTACTGGATTGGTTCTACACGACTTCAGGAGCAGATTAGGGGTACTACGCAGCCTTCTTGCCAGGCAAGTATACCTTGCCTTGTTGTACTGTTTTGTAAACCCCCTGATTTTTCAAAATTTTCAAAACTGGATTTTTTACAATTTTTTAGAATTTTTTGGGATTTTTCTGTAATTTAAAAACAGGGTTTTAATTATTCACTGATTTTTAAATGATAATAAACAATATTAAAATATTATAAAAATAATATTTTTGAGTGTAAAATGAAAAACTGGACTAAGGGCAATTTTTCTGAAATTTATTGGGCCCCGGACCTATTTTTAAAACACCTAAATTTATTTATTTATTTATTTATTTATTTATTTATTATTTGCTGAATATTAATATTATTATTATTATTATTATTATTATTATTTTTTTTTATATAATAGCCCAGCCCGCGGCCCGCTGGACCCGGCCCACCGGGCCCAGCCCCAAACCCGGCCCAGCCCCCTAGTGGGTCGGGTCGGATCCGCCAGACCCGACCCGAGAGGGTCGGGTCTGGCGGATCCCGACCCCGACCCCCCTCGCGGGCCCTCGGGCCCGGGTTGGGCCTGGGCCGGTGGGAGCTCCGCCCGCGCCTCATCCGGCCACCTCGCCACGTTCCCCCTCTCCTCCGTCTCCCTCGGCCACGACAGCCCTCCCCAGCCCTATATATAAAACCCTCGGCTCTCCTCCCCTCCGCTCGACAGCCACCCAGCGCCGCCGCCACCGCTGCCCAGCGCCGCCGCCACCGCTGCCCAGCCCGCCGTCGACGCCGCCTCGCCCAGCCCCCTCCTCCTTCCTCCCCTCCGGCGGCCACCGCAGCCGACGACAGCAGCAGCAGCTCGGGCAGCTCCCCGAGCCACCTCCGGCCGCACCCGAGTCCTCTCCGCCTCCGCCCGAACCGCCCTCGGCGCGCCGCCACCTCGCCGCGCTGCCCCCGGCCGCCGTCTTCGCCGTCTCCGCCGCCGGCTGCAAGCCCTAACCCTAACCCTAATTCCCAAATCAGTTGGACACGTGTCGGACACGGTTTTGCCCAGTTTACGGGTCCCGTTCAGGTGCGTGTATTTTCTTGCTCGTAGCTCGAATTTCGAAGCCTGTATGACCCTCTCGGTGCCCGGACAAACCGTTCGGGGCATCGCGTCCTGTGGTGATCGCACACCGCGATCCAAAAAAGGAAAAACCAGACCCTGTTTCACCCCGGAACTGAGTACGCTCCGCCAAACGGGACGACTTGGTCGCGCGCGATCTTCACAGATACGTGCGCATCGTCGATACGGACGTGTGGGATTTCGCAGAAGTCGATTCGGGTGTGCGTGCACACCGGAATCAACGCGTATCCGCGGACATCGTCCCGTATTTGACTTTTCTGCAATTTACTCTAACTTTATGGACACACGTCGGATTGAAACGAAACTTGCGCCATCGGACTCGTAGCGATACGCTGGTCCTGTGACCCAAGTTTGGTTCGATTCTGAGAACGTTGACGAAATCGCGTGTCGTGGGTCCCACAAGTCCCGCTCGACGGGCGATTTTGTGATCGGCTCATCGGAATCCAATTCTGGAAGTTCTGTTGGGTTCGTATCATCGTTCCTGACCTGTTGACACTAAGTTTGGTGAATTAGGAGACCTTTGACCCTGACACATTTTTCGGTGCAAAGCGGGCCCGCATGTGGACCCCGTTTTGACCCAAAATTGTCGTTTTTGCCCTTGTCTCCAAATTGGACTCAAGGACAGGCGTTTTTAGCTGATTGATATTTTTTGGATCTGATGGTGATATTTGTTTCAGCAACCGGAGTACCGCCTGCAAACCCAGCTGAAGTCAGAGCCGCAATTGGAACCGGAACCGCAGGCAAGTGTACCTTGCCAAACCCTGCAGCTTGCTACTTATTTTTCTGGACTTATTTAGCATCAGTGGGCAAGTAAAGCTTGCCAATTCTCAGTAATTCTTGATATAGTATTTTACTTGATTTCTTGTGGATTTAAATGTAAACTTATTTTAACTGCTTAACCTAGGAAACGTGTGACGTACCTAGTGTCCGATCTTAGTCGGGTGCCAACACCGTACGCGGTGTTGGGTACGTCATTTAGAGATGGATATTCGATACCCTTACTCTTGGTACTTTTCCTATCAAGTACAAAAAACCCCAGGACACTTGACACTATTCATGAGACAGAATCCTCTTGAGATATTCATGATGATTCTGTATAGGATACAGGTTATGACATGGACAGTTTATTCCTAGACATTATATGACTGCTACATTAGTTATGATCTTGCGTGTCATGGACATGAGACGTATGATTACATTGGGTGGGAAGAGACACACAGGCTACAGGCTATTTTCATATATATATACTATTAGTGTGAGGTCGTAGACTCTCCAGCAGAGCTAGACTCTTTACGTGTTATTACTGCTACCGGCTCCCCGACATAGAGCTTGTAGCGGTCTCAGCCTGATTTTTAGTGATGCTCTCAACTTGCATTTATCACTTAGCTGGTTACATAGTTTACCCTGCTGTTTCATTTAATTCTGCTGCACTGCTTATATTTTGGCTTGTATTATCTGTACCTTGTTATGTCCCCTGAGGACCTGGAATGGACTATGTCCCCAGGTATAGCTGAAGAGATCCATCCAGAGATACCCCGTACCAGAGCACTTTCAGGAGCTGTACCAGGACCTAAAGACGAGCTCGCACCAGAGGACTTCTCCTGAGCATTGACCGTATGTAGTCATTTATTTCTATTTCCAGTTGATTATTTTTTGTCCATTTGCATCTGTTGTACCAGACATATTCTCGGATTGTTTTCCGAGATATTTATTGAGATTTGCTTATTTATTCTATTGCATTATTTCTGGCAGTTACTCTGTGTTTATCTGTTGTGGATGAGAATAGATTAGTCTGTGACCTGTATCATTGATCTATTTCTTGTTAGACTACAGCTTAAGCATGCCCTGATGGATCCATCTAATTGGGTTGTCCATCGGTGCGTGCTGCTGGCCATTGCCGCGTGTCCAGTCCCTCGGCATTTTGGGACTGGGGCGTGACATGGTTTTTGTGGTGGCCCATGCAGGTCTACGACTAAATTGTTCGGTTTTAACTCAGGGACCGAACAGGCCTGCAATAAGAATAGGATAAGTTTTAGGATCTCATCCACTTGCTTGAATCGTTCTTGATATCTATTCGAATTAATTTATTGACTTGCATCCTGTCTTGATTCCTGTGCGCCTCTTATCGTTTATTTTGGATACAGGGAAATGGACCCACAAGCCAGCAACGAGGCTCATGCAGAAACACCATAAACCGTTGTGGTTACCCAAGAAGACGATGTGATACCAGTCGGTGAAGGCCAATCATCACAAGGCAGTCAAGCAAGTCAGCCTGCCTCAAGAATCCACCAAGATGACGTTCCACCCTCGACGCAGCCTACTCCACCGATGCCTTCCTTCCCACTGGGACCGCCTATGGACGAACAGCAGATGTTCCGCATGTTCTACATAATGATGCAAGCCTATCAGAGGGTGCAACAAGAAGCTCAACAAAACAAATCGGAGAACTCCATCGATAGAACTAGCTCGGAGTCACGGAGGCCAAACAGTTCAAATACAACTACCTTCGACGAGGACGTTCTTACTGCAGCAAGACCCGTAGAGTGCACCCCAAGGATCGAGTCTAGCCAGAAGCGGCCGTATGCGTCAGCACCAGGCCAAGCATAACAGGAAAGAGCTGCAAAGCGACGACAGATAAATCTACTACCAAGAACAGCATCAGGAGCCTCATTCCTTCCTAGTTGTCACTACTGTGGCAAGGTAGGCCACCTCGCTAAAGAATACCGACGCAGACTGGGACAATGTCTATCTTGTGGATCCAAGAAGCATGCAGTAAGGGATTACCCAGAACGTCGAGAGAAACCAGTGGTGATTCGCCAACCAGCCACGTCAACACCAGCCGGAACACCACAGGAAGGAGCTTCAAAGAAGCCTCATATGCAGCAGCCACCCGAAGCATCTCTGCAAGTACTGCCTACCTGCCAACATTGTCACAAGCAAGGCCACATTGAGAGCGGGTGCAGACGTAAGTTAGGATTATGCTTGATTTGCGGAACCAATGAACACTTGGCCAAGGATTGCCCCCAGCATCGAGAGAAAGCATTGACGAATCTTCAACCCGCCACATCAGCACCAGCTGGAGCACCGCAGGCAGAAATCGCAAGGGAGTCTCACATACACCAGCCACCAGAAGCATCTCCACAGGCAATACCTGTCTGTCCATATTGTCGCAAGCGAGGCCACACCGAGGAAGAGTGCAGACGAAAGAAGAGATTGTACGTAGCTTGCGGATCCAGTCAGCATTTATTAAAAGAATGCCCTGAGCGTCGAGACAGAGCACCAACAGGTAACCAGCAAGTGTTACCAGCACCACGGTCAGCCTCTCCAGCATTGCAAGCTTCACCAATACCGAGGCCACCCTTGGCACCTCAGGTAACCCTCTTCCAGTAGGCTCAACAGCAGCAGAGGAATCAACTGCAAGGACACGGACAAGCTCCAGCGAAGACCGTGGAGAACGCGCAGACTCGTGGAGTAGCTGATGCGCGTAAGTGATTTGTAGTTATCCGTTTCTAGTCTTGTTTTAGCTCGTGCCCGTTGGTTCGTGACCTCAGTCCCAACCTAGTAATTTGCAACTTGTTAATAACAACCTGGTTTTCATAAAAGTTGTAGTTTTTTTTACTTTAACTAGATTTTTCAGGAAAGTGTATAACTTTCATTTTTAGGGAAACGGTATTTTCCTAAGTATCTTGTGTTGTATTTCGAACGATACTTGCAACCGTGTCATCTCTGTTGACCGGTTATTCTTTGATTGCGAGGACGCAATCCTCTTAAGGGGGGTAGATTGTAAATCCCCTGATTTTTCAAAATTTTTAAAACTGGATTTTTCACAATTTTCTTGAATTTTCTGTGAATTTTCTGTAATTTAAAAACAGGGTTTTAATTATTCACTGATTTTTAAATGATAATAAACAATATTAAAATATTATGAAAATAATATTTTTGAGTGTAAAATGGAAAACTGGACTTAGGGCAATTTTTCTGGAATTTATTGGGCCCCGGACCTATTTTTAAAATACCTAAATTTATTTATTTAATTATTTATTTATTTATTATTTGCTGAATATTAATATTATTATTATTATTATTATTATTTTATATAATAGCCCAGCCCGCGGCCCGCTGGACCCGGCCCACCGGGCCCAGCCCCAAACCCGGCCCAGCCCCCTAGCGGGTCGGGTCGGATCCGCCAGACCCGACCCGAGACCCGCTACCCGCCCGTCCACCCATCCCCTTCACCACGCGTCCCCCTCCCCCGCGTCCACCGCCGTGCCCGCCGGGAGCTCCGCCCGCGCCTCGCCCGGCCACCTCGCCACGTTCCCCCTCTCCTCCGCCTCCCTCGGCCACAACAGCCCTCCCCAGCCCTATATATAAAACCCTCGGCTCTCCTCCCCTCCGCTCGACAGCCACCCAGCGCCGCCGCCACCGCTGCCCAGCGCCGCCGCCACCGCTGCCCAGCCCGCCGTCGATGCCGCCTCGCCCAGCCCCCTCCTCCTTCCTCCCCTTCGGCGGCCACCGCAGCCGACGACAGCAGCAGTAGCTCGGGCAGCTCCCCGAGCCGCCTCCGGCCGCCTCCGGCCGCCCCCGCGTCCTCTCCGCCTCCGCCCGGACCGCCTCCGGCGCGCCGCCACCTCGCCGCGCTGCCCCCGGCCGCCCAGCCGCCGTCTTCGCCGTCCCCGCCGCCGACAGCAAGCCCTAACCCTAACCCTAATTCCTAAATCAGTTGGACACGTGTCGAACACGGTTTTGCCCGGTTTTCGGGTCCCGTTCAGGTGCGTGTATTTTCTTACTCGTAGCTCGGATTTCGATTCCATAAATTGTGTTGCGAAGCCTGTATGACCCTCTCGGTGCCCGGATAAACCATTCGGGGTATCGCGTCCTGTGGTGATCGCACACCGCGATCCAAAAACAGGAAAAACCAGACCCTGTTTCACCTTGGAACTGAGTACGCCCCGCCAAACGGGACGACTTGGTCGTGTGCGGTCTTCACAGATACGTGCGCATCGTCGATACGGACGTGTGGGATTTCGCAGAAGTCGATTCGGGTGTGCGTGCACACCGAAATCAACGCGTATCCGCGGACATCGCCCCCTATCCGACTTTTCTGCAATTTACCCTAACTTTGTGTACACACGTCGGATTGAAACGAAACTTGCGCCATCGGACTCGTAACGATACGCTGGTCCTGTGACCCAAGTTTGGTTCGATTCTGAGAACGTTGACAAAATCGCGTGTCGTGGGCCCCACAGGCCCCGCTCGACGGGCGATTTTGTGATCGGCTCATCGGAATCCAATTCTGGAAGTTCCGTTGGATTCGTATCATCGTTCCTGACCTGTTGACACTAAGTTTGGTGAATTTGAAGACCTTTGACCCTGACACATTTTTCGGTGCAAAGCGGGCCCACATGTGGACCACGTTTTGACCCGAAATTACCGTTTTTGCCCTTGTCTTCAAATTGGACTCAAGGACAGGCATTTCTAGTTGATTGATATTTTTTGGATCTGATGGTGATGTTTGTTTCAGCAACCGAAGTACCGCCTGCAAACTCAGCTGAAGTCAGAGCCGCAATTGGAACCGGAACCGCAGGCAAGTGTACCTTGCCAAACCCTGCAGCTTGCTACTTATTTTTCTGGACTTATTTAGCATCAGTGGGCAAGTAAAGCTTGCCAATTCTCAGTAATTCTT
The DNA here is from genome assembly GCA_036927795.1 of Iris macrosiphon. Taxonomy (NCBI): domain Eukaryota; kingdom Viridiplantae; phylum Streptophyta; class Magnoliopsida; order Asparagales; family Iridaceae; genus Iris; species Iris macrosiphon. The sequence continues at coordinate 116,705 of JAYESA010000645.1, forward strand.
GACATATTATTTTACTTGATTTCTTGTGGATTTAAATGTAAACTTATTTTAACTGCTTAACCTAGGAAACGTGTGACGTACCTAGTGTCCGATCTTAGTCGGGTGCCAACACCGTACGCGGTGTTGGGTACGTCATTTAGAGATGAATATTCGATACCCTTACTCTTGGTACTTGTCCTATCAAGTACAACAAAACCCAGGACACTTGACACTATTTATGAGACAGAATCCTCTTGAGATATTCACGATGATTCTGTATAGGATACAGGTTATGACATGGACAGTTTATTCCTAGACATTATATGACTGCTGCATTAGTTATGATCTTGCGTGTCATGGACATGAGACGTGTGATTACATTGGGTGGGGAGAGACACACAGGCTACAGGCTATTTTCATATATATATACTATTAGTGTGAGGTCGTAGACTCTCCAGCAGAGCTAAACCCTTTACGTGTTATTACTGCTACCGGATCCCCGACACAGAGCTTGTAGCGGTCTCAGCCTGAGTTCTAGTGATGCTCTCAACTTGCATTTATCACTTAGCTGGTTACATAGTTTATCCTGCTGTTTCATTTAATTCTGCTGCACTGCTTATATTTTGGCTTGTATTATTTGTACCTTGTTATGTCCCCTGAGGACCTGGAATGGACTATGTCCCCAGGTATAGCTGAAGAGATCCATCCAGAGATACCCCGTACCAGAGCACTTCCAGGAGCTGTACCAGGACCTGAAGACGAGCTCGCACCAGAGGACTTCTCCTGAGCATTGGCCGTATGTAGTCATTTATTTCTATTTCCAGTTGATTATTTCCTGTCCATTTGCATCTGTTGTACCAGACATATTCTCGGATTATTTTCCGAGATATTTATTGAGATTTGCTTATTTATTCTATTGTATTATTTTTGGCAGTTACTCTGTGTTTATCTATTATGGATGAGAATAGATTAGTCTGTGACCTGTACCATTGATCTATTTCCTGTTAGACTACAGCTTAAGCATGCCCTGATGGATCCATCTAATTGGGTTGTCCATCGGTGCGTGCTGCTGGCCATTGCCGCGTGTCCAGTCTCTCGGCATTTTGGGACTGGGGCGTGACATGTTTAAATTCTAATATTATTATTTGCATGTTTATATTATATAACTGTGCACGTCCGAGAGAGACTCGGGTGCAGTCAACGGATGCGTTGACGTTAGGACTTGTGTCTGACCTAGTGTCTAGTAGACCCACCTAAAGTTATGGAGTTATTGGTATGACTCCCAGGCCTTGACACATTTCTTACACGTGTTGTGAGTCTCATGTAGGGCACGGTCCTGCGTATGTGGTTGGCCACCTGTACGTGTAGGCGTGCGACGGATAGGGTATAACTGCTAATAGCGATGCATGTTAGAAGACTTACCAGTTATTAGTAGGCGGAGCGAAGACAATCATGGTGCGATGGCCCAATCCCTGTCCTTGTTTGGTTGTAAGGATGGACCCTTGCTCTAACGCTAGACTATGAGCCAGAGTTACGACGCTGAGGCGTAGTAGATGACGCGTGTTATGGATACAACATGCTTAGATCATTGGACGGAAAGGACGACTAGTAGGCATATGGGACACCCCACTCCTTTACACTGGCACCGCACTCGACGGAGTGATACGGACGTATATATATATATTACTGATACCACGTTCTGTAGAGTGTTGGACGTTACTTGATGATATTACAGATACCACACTCTATAGAACGTTGGACGTTACTGTATTCCTGCGCCCGTGTTATAGGGGGCATGTGTGGCATATACTAGCCGGTTGTCACGACTGGTGAATTAAGTCAGCATATGTCTAGCCTACACCTTCCCATATACTCACAGTTGTCCTCAAATTATATTTCACTTAGATGGTTAGGTCACCCCGGAGTTATTTATTTAGTATTTACTTTATGGCATGCTTTTATGTATCTTGTTACGTCCCTCTGAGGACCTGGTCCCTTTCCAGGTGTATTGTTCATGAGTATTTGTAGGAGTGCAGATCCGGACTGCTACGTATATTGCAATGAGATCTTCTCTTCGAGCCCGTAAGTTTTAGCTGATATCCTTATATTGCATTTATCTTGTTTATCTATATTCTGGTTCGGTATTAGATTTGTTTCCATCCGACTACCATCATTTGATACCTTATATTGAGATCTAGTTTCATAGCTAATGATCATTTAATTGTATTGATTCTTTGGATGAGATCTAGATTATACCATGTGACTGGTGATAGATTTATACCACTTGTGGATTCTGTTATTCATACACAGTGTACGTGTGTTATGGATTCCATATATTGGTGTGCCATATTCATACAGCTGGCATGCTCACGTGTCCTAGTCCTACATATTTTGGGACTGGGGCGTGACAAGGCCAATTCTTGTGATTGTTGTCTACCATGTTTTATATTATCTATAGCAATAGAACATTCAATAATTGAACTATAGACTTCAGTAAATTAAAATTACCTAGTGAGTTCTTGGAAGTGCTTGTGAACCACCCGGATCAGATTGACCACTGTATACAATATTGTTTACCTAAAATTTCAACATATTCTCAATTACCTCATTAAAAAGAGACAAGGATAAACATTATTGAACTTATACAATACCTTATCTTTGCTACACTCAGTCCTGTAATGACCATTTTTTCCACAAAATTTGCATGTTTTCCTTTTTTTAGTAGCCTCTTTTTGAGACAATTCTAATCCGGAAGATAATCTGGAAGGAAGTCTTGGTCGCCCTTTATGCCTCTGAGATGTCGTAGGATCACGAATATTAATTTCAGGAATTAAACTTGATGAATTTTGGGATACGGTTGGTGCAATAGGATCAACTTGGTGATTCATTCCTTGGGATGGCACATCATCTCCTTCAGACAATCTTAAGTTATCATATTCTTCTAACTTGCTTGTTAAAAATCTATCAAATTCAGCAGCAAAGTTAGGCACCTTATATGCAACCTCCAAAGCCTTGTTGCATTTGTAACGAATACCCCAATGAAGATTACGATCCACTTCAGAATTTTCAATAGTAGCACCCATGCCAACATCTCCAAATTGATGCCGAGATTCAATGGTCCATCGCTTCAAAATATAACGATCTGGTATCTCTGAAACATGTTTCTTCCACAATATGCACAGAGCATGTCTGCAAAGTAATCCAACATAATCAAAATATCTACAGACGCATGAAACTACAACCCCATTAGAATCATATAACACAGTCCTCCATTTACTTCTCTCTTTTATCGCCCGCCCAACAAGATATGTAGTTATTGTTCCTTCTTTGTGCACTTTATCAGCCCAATAAATCTGGGCATCCTTCATTTCTTGTTTGAAAATATAAAACAAGGCTCTTGTATAGCATCTACTAGCTTGCTCCTCAAGTGGCCATTCCAAAGATAGTACGGGCCTAGAATCGATAGTTTTGAAATCTTCATCCTCCTCTGCTTTTCGACGACTTGCCAATGCCTTGTCATATTGAACGATAAACTCAGTTAAGGGTGTACTTGCATGAACATATGTATCGAAAAAAGCATTTATGCTTTCCGCTCTTTGACTCGTCCGCGTGCCTGCAAGAAACTTATCATTCAAATAACAAGGTAACCAACTAGCTCGCCGTTCCCACAACTTTGGCAACCAACTTTTTTCTCGTAGCTTGTACGTTGCCATCATCTCTTTCCAACAATCTTCGGCTTCACATATACTGCTACTACTTCGTAGTCTATTGAAATGCAATTCAAACTCAGATCCGTGGATAGCTTTGAGATGGACCATATGCTCTCCAACATTCTTGTCTAGATGCCAATCACAATATCGGTGTATAGTATTTGGAAAAACTCTAACAATTGCATTCCCAATAGCTGCATCCTGATTAGTAATGATAGTTCCTGGTGCTTTACCCCCCATACATCTAAGCCACTGCTCAAATAACCACACAAACGTCTGCTCTGTCTCATCAGCTAACAATGCACATCCGAACAAGCTAGATTGTCGATGATGATTGATACCAGTGAAAGGAGCAAATGGTAAACAGAAATTATTAGTACGATATATCACATCAAATATAATTACATCACTAAACTTTTGGTAGGATTCTTGTGATCTTCTATCAGCATGTGTGGTCATCATCTAATTCAATGCTTGAGTAAAAATTAGGATCTTGGTCCTTTTTATCGATAAAATGCTTAACAATTTTAGCACAGTTTTTGCCCAAATTATTCTTCCTCTCAACTCTTAGGTGATCATAGACTTGTTGTGGTGTAATCAAGTGTTGTAGGTCAGGCTCGAAGGAATTGACAACCCTTGCAATGCTTGCGTTTGGTATGCCTTCGCTATGAAGCTGAGTAATTAAGTTTCTTATGAGACCGATGCTTTATTGCTTTCGATGGAGTGGATAACTCGTGATTGTTATGTTCAGGAACAAATTTTCGAACTCTCCATCTTCCTGACTTTGTAAGATAAATCTTGATCATTGCTTTGCAATCAACCCGTATCTCACGACGATGATATACCTCTTCGTCCACAATTGGTTTCTTCAAGACTCTCCTTTTTCCTTCCTTGCTACATACAATTAATCTGGATATGACTAAATTGGGATCAGACCTAGACTTACTAGTGGATGACCATCTAGTTCCAAATCCCATCTTCAATGCATACCCGTTATAAAAATTGTACGCATCCTCCTGTGTAGCAAAGTCCATTCCTATCTTCGGCGTAATGGTTTCCAAATCATCTTCATCTCCATCTCCTACACCATCTCCCAAATCAACACCATCTCCTACAAAATTAAACACAATAACGAATAAACAAAATATGAATGACTTTTTCTTCAACTCGCCTATAGTGTGTTTCTTAGTGTGTGTCGGACACGACATTCTGGAAAGTACACCAAGCAAGTAAATAGCAATAGATAGGAAAGACTGGATGCGTTTGATATACCAGCAGAGGAGAGGTGACCCTCTTCTCTACAGCAAGCACGACACCCTCCTTCGTCTTCAGCCTGATGGCTTCGATGGTGTACTCCACCTGGAACAGCCTCCCCACTGGGGGAGAAGGTGTTGACTCCTCGATCATACTCGGTTCTTCACAAACCGAAACCTAGATTTGTCAGTAAATGAAGAGGATTAAAGAAAATAGTGTTTGAAATGATTCACTTTTTAACCTGGGGACATCCATATGCGAGGAGAAGAGGGATAAAAACCCTAGAGGTGGCCGGGGGAGGGGGTCAGAGGCTGGGCGGGGGGGGGGGAGAGGGGGTTTGCTGCGACGACGGTGGTGGAAGGTGCGGTGAGAGAAGCCGGTTGGGAGGGGTAGGGGCAGAGCCGGGTGGGAGGGGGAGGGGGCGGTGGAAGCCGGGTGGGAGGGGGAGGGGCAGAGCCGGGTGGGAGGGGGAGGGGGCGGTGGAAGCCGGGTGGGGAAAGGGGCAGACCCAGGGGTGGGGGAGGGGGCGGTGAGAATCTCGTGCCTCTCAAATGAGGTGTGGGTGAGAGAGTAATTAGGGTTTGTACTTAATTGGACTTAAGTGCAAATATATCACTTAAGTATGATTTGTGAGATGGAGGGCTGGGATGGTGCCACTTCACCGCCACCCTCATTTGAGAGTGATGTGCCATCTCACCTCCCTTATTCTCTCTCTCTCTCTCTCTCTCTCTCTCTCTCTCTATATATATATATATATATATATATATATATATATATATATATATAGAAGTATCATATACCTCTTCCTCCACCAAGCACAAGCTTATTTATCAGGGCAGGCCGTGACCCAGGACAGTCGGGACGACCGTTTAGGACCCACGAACTAGAATGACCCAAAAAAACAGTTCAAACATATATATATATATATATATATATATATATATATATATAATCGTGTATTTAAAATAGAATTAGTATATACCATGAACCTTTTTTAACACAAAATAATTATGGTGTGGTGGTTATTATGTTAGACTTACACACTAGAGATTATAGGTTCAATTCTTGGTGGCAACAATTTCTTTAATTTCATTTTTTATAAAAAAAATTATATTATATATTGGAGGCCATTTCGAAAGTTCGTCCAGGCCTTAGACCCCCAATGAACTCAGTACTGACTCTGTTATTAATATTGCTTCTTTGAGTAAAAAGTTGAAAAAAATAAGCAAAGTTGCTTAGCTATCAAATAAAGTACTAACTAGCTCGGAAAAGGTTAAAAGATTTATAGGTTAATTGTAGTTAAAGTTTGATTGTATAACCCTATATTAATGGCGGATTTTAAGGGTTGCCGCAAGCAATGATCGATACAAACAAAATGTAGGTTTGTACTCTATCAGGATGTCAGCAGCCTTTTTAGAAGGCTTGTATCCGCCATTAGAATGAGCTACAATTATAAGCATAAAACTATAAGAAGATTTTGTTGTTAACAGTAACATGCTCTAAATTCAAGAAGCCATGGACAAATTATTTTACATGACATTCTACGAGGAATGATGGAGACGTTAACGAGCCACAAATATTTTAGTAACAACTTACTAAACTTCTAATAGTGAATAGGAGGAGGTGTGGAACGGTGCGCTTAATTAGCATGTAATACAGTGTTAATAAAATTTTGTTTGTATTGTCGCATATTTTAAAATAAAAAAAAAATGGGGAAAGGAATATTATGTGCATTATTCTTATGTATGATATTTTGTTGTTGGGGGAGGAGAAAAAAAAAAATACAATATTTGAAAAGAGTAGAGAATTGAAGATCACCATTATCATTAAGTTTAGAATTACTAATTACAGATATGTTAGAATTACATAAAATCCTGACCATCTCACTAAGAGTGGATCTAATGGTTTAGATTCACCGGACTCATTTGCTTATTTATAAACCGTGCTCATATATATATATATATATATATATATATGTGAGAGAGAGAGAGAGAGAGAGAGAGAGAGATCAGAATTATTTCAATGGTTCAAATCAACGGTTAAAATTAGATAACTTAAACATGATCCAACAACTGTAATTATAAAAAAATTCAGGGATACATAAGATAGGGCATCCAGAGCCCTCATTTTCCATTGATTTCGTACGCACTCGAGCTTTCGCGTGGACTCTCGGTGCGGTGCATGTCCTCGGATTCGGGCTTCCGCATGGACGCTTCACACGGGGTATATCTAAGCTTAACCATTGATTTGAATGTTCAAATCAACGGTTAAAATTAGATGACTTAAACAAAATCCAACGGCTGTAATTATAAAAAATTTGGGGATACATAAGAGTGGGCATCCAGAGCCCTCATTTTCCATTGATTTCGCACCTACTCGAGCTTCCGCGTGGACTCTCCACGCGGGTGTATGTACTCGGACTAGAGCTTTCGGGTGGACGCTTCACACGAGTATAGTACGTTATGGGTAGTAAGCTGCT
>JAYESA010000646.1:12500-17500 GCA_036927795.1 Iris macrosiphon
TATGCATGAATGCAAGCCCTATCAGAAAATATGCTATCATGCAACTGATGAACAATGCATACATAAGTCTATCTCTTCTTTTCTCTTTTCTCTTTCTAGATCAAGTCTAGAGTTTTCCAGCTATAATACTCGAGGCACAGCATACAAGGGACAATAAGCATTCCATAAGCAACTAGTAAGTTAGCAGTTCTATACTTGAAGCATGCAATACTTTCTTTCTCTTTTAGCTTATCTTTTTAGTGAGGCATCATATTTATGTGAACTAGAGATTCTTTATTAGGCATGCAGACTTAAAGATTCATCGAAGGGCCTAAGCCACTCACCAAATGAATCGAACGAGAGGATGGGGAAGCCTAAGCGACGTTCACTCTTTGGTTATGCGTCCTGAAAATGCAACAATACTTGATTAGCATACTTCGATCTCTTTCCCTTACGATTCTAAAAGAAAGCGCAAGCGAGAAGGCGAAATCATGAAAACCAAGTCATCGAAAGCAACTCAAAACCCAAAGCAACACAAAACCAAAAAGCAAAGCAACCAACGAAAACTCTTGGACTCATTTCAATAGAAGCCGCTCGATTAATTCGAAGGGTTCATTGCACTTCGTCCGTGTTGATTCGGTAAGGTTTCCCCGAGACTCGATTCTCAACCGAGTCGAAGCAGCGTAGTGTTTCTTAAGTAACCGTTCGGAGCGGGGCGTTACATACTACCCCACTGAGAAGAAGTTTCGTCCACGAAACTTAGGAGATCAAGGAGGCAAAGATCAAGCATCAAGAGTTCAAAGGAATAATACTCACCAACATCGTGTCCGCTCTCATCTCGCTCAATATTCAACTGATACACTCTAGGCCTTCTTGTCTGATCAGTTGGTTCCAGAGCAGGATCCGGAGGGGTCTGAGTCTCAACCCGAGCAGTCTTATTGTTTCCATCCGGGTATGGCGGTGGAACCCTCTTGTTTCGGCAGTTCACTGCCTGATGCCCTGTTTCCCCGCAGTTATAACACTCACCATTTGCACCACGACAAATATCTACGGTATGGCCTGGTTTGTGGCAGTAAATGCAAATAGGACCTGGGCGCCGCTCGCCCGTTGTTTTCTTTTCTCCGTTATGGTATCTTTTAGCAGGAGGGTTTCGAGGAGCCGGTGCCCTTTCTGGAGCATTTTGCGGAGTGAACTGCTCGTTCTGCACCGCTGCCTCGAATGCTTGTATATAGGTTTTGCACTCCCGGTTCATAACATCTTTCCTTAGATTATCGTTTAAGCCTTTTATGAACCGATGTGTGCGAGCTGCCTCATCGGGAATCATCGAGTTAGCGAACTTAGCAAGTTTGGAGAATTCCGACTCATAGTCTTCGACGGACATGCTCCCTTGCTTAAGCTCGGTAAACTCGTCTTCTTTTCTCTGCCTGACAGCCGGTGGAAGATAGTGAGCAAGGAATGCTTCCTTGAACATTCCCCATGTGATCCTGCCATCCTGATGCTTGGTGGCAAGATCTGTTTTCTTGACTTCCCACCAATCGTGCGCTCGTAACCGCAACTGCATATCTGCGCACGCCACCCTCTTGTTCGCAGGTATTGAGGCAAAGCTAAACAAGCTTTCCATCTTCGCGATCCAGTCCATCACCTTATCCGGCGTGGTCCTGCCTTCAAACTCCGGAGGGTTCAACTTCAGGAACTCAGCGCCTTTAAAGGTAGACTTTCCGGCCGCGCGAGGAGGCTCGTTTGTTTCTGCTAATCCTGCGCCTTGAGGCATGGTCGGGGCAGTCACAGGTGTTGCGGCGGTGCCAGATGCACCACTGTTCGCTGCTAGTGTTGTTACAATTTGAGTCAAGGAGTCAAGCTGCTTTTGTTGTGCCGCGGCTCTAGCATCTGCTCGTTGCTGCTGAGCCTCGAATCGTTCTTGTTGCGCAGCATGACGATCATTTTGATTCTGTAACATTGCAATCAGTCTATCTAATTGATCATCGCTCACGCTAGCTGCGCGCGATGACTCAGGGTTACCAGCACCTGTTCTTGTCATCTTTGCTGCAAAAGAGAGTAGCTTGCATTAGTCTCATAACGTATTATAGACTTATTGCATGGGACGTTGGGTTTTCATACTCTTAGGGACCTTTCATACTCTCGATTTACTTCTTATAGATTTGAAATCTATTTTCGAAATTCGGGACTTTTGAAATCGCTTGAAAACTTATATCATTTTCGAAGACGATGTTTGAAGAGGCCAAGGACGTAAAGCCATGCTCTGATACCACCTGTCGCGCCCCGATCCCGCAGGGGCCGATCCCGTAGGGCCTATCGTCCTCGCTTGGTCCCTACGGAACCATTCGTCCTCGCTTGGTCCCTACGGAACCGTTCGTCCTCGCTTGGGCGCGATGCCGTGCAAGCCTAAGTTGCGCTCGCACCAGGCAACGTACCTGCACAAGACAAGTTAGGCAAAATATACATATATAGGCACAGAGTAAAACGCAGAGAACCAAAGTTGAACACATTTGATAAGCACACAAAATACTTCCATTTTATTGAATACTGAAGATTTGGATTACAAAATGCTTGCTTGGCTGAGTTACAAAATATGCCTTAGAAGGCTTACAACTCTTTTTACATTCCCAAAACTAGCCACAACGCCCATTACATTATGCCCTTGTAGTAGGACCAAATAACCAAAACATCTAGCAGAAGAAGAGTAGCCCACTGGAGAGGTAAGCAGCGGAAGAAGCAGCACGAACACAATCCTAAGGAAGAGTGCGCACACGCTGATTCAGGTTGAGGATGCTTGCCAGACTCTCGCTCCCAGCACCTGGATATTTGCCCACAAACGTGGGTCAGTACTACCACATGTACTGGTGAGCGACCGTGGCCAAACTCACCTTAGAAATCCACACTAAGTAAGCATATGAAGCTAGCATTATTAAGTGGTCTTTCTGGTTGTCTAGTTTCTTTTTAACAATTCATGCCAGGAAACATAGACAATATTTAGCATATGCATATGATATTTCTTACCCACGGCCGAGCGGTTATCCCTGCAGCAGACACACAAGTTAGCCACAATTTGCATATGAATAACTTATGAATCGAAAATAGGCATCAATGTGTTAGGTATGCAAGAAGGTAAACCTAGCATGCGCCCTAACTATATGATGGTCCCCTCCACGGGATTAGCAGTTGGGACGTACAAGCCCATCTCACTAATAGACAAGTCTACCCTCCCGTAAGTAAGGACGTTCTCGCCTCAGGGTATCTAGATCTCTTTCCGACCGAACGATCCCCAGTGCCCCAGGGACCGCCCGAGAGATAATCCTTGTGCACAAGTTGTCCTGACCATATGCATGAATGCAAGCCCTATCAGAAAATATGCTATCATGCAACTGATGAACAATGCATACATAAGTCTATCTCTTCTTTTCTCTTTTCTCTTTCTAGATCAAGTCTAGAGTTTTCCAGCTATAATACTCGAGGCACAGCATACAAGGGACAATAAGCATTCCATAAGCAACTAGTAAGTTAGCAGTTCTATACTTGAAGCATGCAATACTTTCTTTCTCTTTTAGCTTATCTTTTTAGTGAGGCATCATATTTATGTGAACTAGAGATTCTTTATTAGGCATGCAGACTTAAAGATTCATCGAAGGGCCTAAGCCACTCACCAAATGAATCGAACGAGAGGATGGGGAAGCCTAAGCGACGTTCACTCTTTGGTTATGCGTCCTGAAAATGCAACAATACTTGATTAGCATACTTCGATCTCTTTCCCTTACGATTCTAAAAGAAAGCGCAAGCGAGAAGGCGAAATCATGAAAACCAAGTCATCGAAAGCAACTCAAAACCCAAAGCAACACAAAACCAAAAAGCAAAGCAACCAACGAAAACTCTTGGACTCATTTCAATAGAAGCCGCTCGATTAATTCGAAGGGTTCATTGCACTTCGTCCGTGTTGATTCGGTAAGGTTTCCCCGAGACTCGATTCTCAACCGAGTCGAAGCAGCGTAGTGTTTCTTAAGTAACCGTTCGGAGCGGGGCGTTACAGTCGGCGGGCTGAATCCTTTGCAGACGACTTAAATACGCGACGGGGCATTGTAAGTGGCAGAGTGGCCTTGCTGCCACGATCCACTGAGATCCAGCCCTTTGTCGCACAGATTCGTCCCCCCCCCCCCCCCCCCAATCTCCCAACAAAACGTACCCCCCAGGGTTGGACGTGCGACCGGACCCCGCATCCCAAGGACCCTCGACTTGGGCGCCACGTCGGGGCGACGCACTACCCGCACTTACCTACCGGGCGCTCCCTCACGCCAGACCGACTACTTAGCTGCGGCGCCACGTCCCGAGGGCGGACGCATGGAGCTTGCATCCAAGTCCCGGGGTAGGCCGGCAGACCCCACCTAGAACCGTACCCGGGGCTCTCACACGCCCGCATCCTCCGGTACTACTTGTCCCCGTGGCTATCACACGATACCCCGCCACCACCTCCCCGGGGCGCGACCGAAACAAACGATCACCAAACGGATGCCCGCTCACTGATAGGGGTACCGGACAATACTTGTTTCACAAAGGGGCTTACTTTACGGACTACATGAGTCTTTTTGGCGGCAGCTCCCGCGACGCAAGGCGGTGTATGCGCACGGCGACCGGGTCGTCCCGCCCGCACGGGATTGGCCAACCGTGGGTGTATCGGACGCGCGGGGCCGGAGAACCCACGAGTTGCAGCATATTTGGCCGCACGCGAACATATTCCGTGCACGGGGGCAGGCAAACTTAGCAAACGCACCAGTTTCTGCGCACGCAAGCAGTTTCTGTGCACGGGCGTGGGGCTGACAGGGTGTACCGGCCGCCCGGGGGCAAGGCACCGAGCAGTTTCTGCGCACGGGGGCAGACCAACTTAGCAAACGCACGGGGGCAGACAAACTGTGCAAACGGAGCAGTTTCTGCGCACGCAAGCAGTTTCTGTGCACGGGGGCAGACAAACTGTGCACGGGGGCAGACAAACTGTGCAAACGGAGCAGTTTCTG
>JAYESA010000647.1:0-123794 GCA_036927795.1 Iris macrosiphon
TATATATATATATATATATATATATTTATATTTATATACATATATAGATACACCTGCACCTATACACACTCAAACACACTCATCCTTAACACTCACACATACTACACACCAACACACACACCAACACGCACACAACGACACCTATACGCACACTCACCCACATACATATAAATACATATATATATATATATATATATATATATATATATATATATATATATATATATATATATATATATATATATATATATATATATATATATATATAATTATAACTCGAAAACTCTAATACACACTTCCCGAGGCTAAACCAACCCGCGCACAAGCTCAAAACCTAGAAATCAAGTCAAAATGGCCATTTGGTCATTTCGACGAACACTTGGTGTGCGGCTTGCGATACCTTATGAAACGCATACCAAACCTAATCGAAATTGACCCCAAATTTATTCACGAGTTTTAATCGATGTCTAGAACCTCATAAAAATGCTAACTCTCTGATTCTAGGTCCATGGCAAAAATTTACATGCATGTGAAACCCATATCGAAGGAAAAACCTCCAAATTGCCCAAAACTCCACGATACGACCTTACGTATCCGAATGGGGACACGTACCTACCCTTAAGACACCCAAGTACGTCTACTTTGGTCCGTCTAACCTAGGACAATACCTAAAATTGGGTCAATCTCGGATTTCACCCAAAATTGACACAAAATCCTATGCCAAAGTCTCCAAATACATCCAAACAAGCTCCAACTTTCTTCCATGGGTAGCCCTAAGGTCTAGAAAGGTTCTAAACTATAAATTATACTATAATAGAGTAATCACTAAGAGGAAAGTTAGGGTTTACCTCTTGAGAGTTAAAATCCCAAGGCTAAAGTCTCCAAAAGCCCTAAAATTTACCACACCAAGCCTCTAAGCCTCTAACCTAAGCTTCTACACCAATTCTAAGCTCTACACACCTAGGTTAGAGGAAAATAAAAGGTTAGAGTTTGCATTAAAGAGAAAAGTAAATGAAGGAAGAGAGGAAAGGTGAGAATACTTACTTGGATTTGGAGAAAAATAAATGGAAGAGGTCAAAAAAGAAAATGGAGAGAAGAAAATGAAGAAGAATGAATGGAAATGAAGGGGGGTAGGCCGGCCATGTATAGAAATATGGTTAAGGTTAAGGTACAAAGACCATACTACCCTCAAATTAAGTCATACAAATTAGGGTTTGGGTTTGGGGTTTCCAAATACACTCTAACTAAATCCTAATCACTCTAACTAACTAATTAGAATATAAATAACTACTCTAAACATATAAATAAGTCAGACAAGGATGTTGGTTGGGTCTGACATGGGTCTACTAGGGTCTGACATGGGTCCAGACTATCCAAAACCCTAAAATAACTAATAAAAATAAATACATGCATCTAATTAAATATTAATATTAATATTTATGATCAATACATAATTTACCAAATTAAAATAAAAATATCCTGCCGTGAAATTGGGGTAGTGACACCAAGTGTCAGAAAAATTAAGAATTCTACACTAGATACAAGAAACATAAAAGATATCAAAAACAGAAAACTATCAGAGAACGTACTCGCCTAGAATCCGATAAACAGTATCAAAGATGTCCAGAATGGTGCCTCGGAGAACTAAATATGAAATATTATATCAATACAAGATTTTGAAATAAAAATAAGATAACTAGTCCTAATCTAGGTTATTAGGCCAAATATATGTCAAAATAATCAAACTAGATCAACTCTAGGTCAAACGAGTCAAACTTGGTCAAACTAACTATTTCTAGGTTGTATGAGTCCATCTCTAAGTTGTATGGCCTATATCTAAGTTATTAGGTTGGTATCTTGATGATTCAAGTTATACTAGTCAAACTAGGCATTAGGATACCCTATAGTATCAATATCAATATACAACCTACACTAGTTATTAATACTAGGTAGTAGATTACCATATATACTATACCAATAGGTATAACTAATATACATATACTAATTAATATAGTATCATACTTATATACATAAGTTATACAATCCCTATAATATTACCTTAGTATATCCCTATAATATAACCTTAGTATCTTATTAGATCTTAACTTAATATCCTAGTATCAATATTATAACTAATGTCTTACTTCCAAGATATTCTATTACATTACCTAACTGTGACCCATCAATACCTGAGTATCTAACTAGCACTACTATCTACTTACCTCACCTTTCTACTAAGATATACACACTGCATCTAAATATCCCAAAAAGAGCATTGTACAGTGCTTTCCATACTGTTGTGCTCGAGTACAGAATACACATATGCAGGCACTACTTACACTTGCCCATCTCGAGTACCTACTACTTCAAGAGTATCAGGGGTTCCCAAGCTCAGAACCCCTACCAACTATATTACAATCAGTCATCAGTCACCAACCCGATAGTCCTCTCCCTCTGCATTTTCAATACACACTTACCACCATAGCAGATACACTCTAATACACTGCCAATGCACACTTGTTGATATACTGATACCAACTCCACATCCTAACTCCCTACATGCTTTACTGCACTTAAAAGAATTATGCAATCAACTAATTTGGTGTACAATACTCAAGGTGCATTTCTTAAAACTACTACAATAATCTTCCTGTGTTGCACAAGCTTACATCTAGGTTGCACACAGGCCTGTGCCTGTAGCATGATGGCTACTTCTCGAGGCTCCTATGCACTGCCTAAAAGCATCCCTGTGCAGGAACACACATGTTTCTTCCTTCACAATATCCTGTACTCCTTGCTACTGTAGTTCTCTCCCTCATAGTGCAAGATCCCCCTAGCCATCTCAGTGTAAACCAACACTGTCCCGAAGACAGTCCTCAAGTGTTCCCTCTTTGAGCACTTGCTACAACCTGACCACCTAATGCCACACACACAGTTCAAATAAAATCACCACTGATACCTACTTGCTAATGTCTGAACTCCAAATCTCTGCAAACACACCCATAATGTACACAAGTATACACACAACACACTTAAACACTTAACATACACATACTCCTATTGATGTATGCATTAAGTTAATTACATATTTGTATATATATATATATATATACTAACATATATATTATTATTCTAGTAATTAGAATAAAATAGAATACAATACACTCCTCATGGCAACCTAAAATAGATATAAATGCCACTAATTAGAGTATTAAATATTTTATTAAGCACGTAGAGTGCAGCGCACCCGTATCACACTAATTCTATGATACACTTGCGATACTGCTCCAACACATCAACAACCGTATCACGAAGGATATAAAAAAGTTTAAAATTATAATTATAAGCAATATAAAGTGCTAGCTACTCATCTACGTGTCCGTGTCATAATATGATATGTTCAACCTCCAGTGTTTAAGTAAAAATACCCAAATCAAGTTGTATTACTAAATTGTCATGATACGGCCTATTCGTATCCAATTGTGGATTTGACACAAGTCTCACACAACCAAACACATGTTAATTTGATCCGCTAGACCCATTGACAAACACATGGCGCACAAATCTTGGATTTCTCTCAAATTGGACACAAAATACACCATAACATTCACTATCAGGGTCCCTAATAGTCAATTCTTCTTCCTATAGGTAGCCCTAACATATAGAAGGGTTCCTAATAATTAAACTATAAATTTAAAGTCTAAATAGAAGGGATATTATGAATTATACCTATTGGGAGATGGATTTCCAATACCCTTCTCCAATTGGACACAAAGAGGGCTTAACTTGTGCAATCTCCTCCTTCTTAGTGCTTCTTGCCTCCTTTTTAGTTCTAGATCTACTAATGGTGAAGAATGATAGTAATTGGAAGTGATTTGGTGGAAATTTGGTGGAGGGATGGGTTGAATTGGGAAAGAAGACCAAATGGAATAAAATAAATTAAAATAAAATGAGGAGAGAGAATTTCTCCCCCCCCCCTTCAATAGGACGACCACTTTCCCCTCCCCAAGTAACGGTACAAAGACCCAAATACCTCTATTGAGTTGTCATAAAGAAAATAATTAAGGAAGAAAAGTTCTAATCCTAATGGTTTGAATAATTAAAATACTAACTTAAAGCATTGGGCTAGTTATTGGGCTCAAATCTAAATAAAATAAATATTGGCCCATGATTTAAGTCTTGTCTAGTTAGGTCCACTAACACAAGTCCAAAATATAATACAATATCTAACAATAAATAAATAATACTATAAATAAATATACAATATGCACAATAATTATGAAATGACTAAAATACCCTTTCCTAGAAAATATGGTAGTGACATTTAGATAAGGCCATACGTAAAATGAACAAATAGGTCGATGCCAAGTGAAGACCTGTCGAGTACAAGAAAGTGGACTAGGTGATTATCAAGCTTCAATTGCAATAATTCAAGGTGTTCGATAAGGTGCACAATGGACTAATACACAAGTACGAAGGCCCTTTCCTGATTCTTAAGAAGGTGGGTAAATTTGTCAACAAACTCGAACTCCTTACCAAGCTTTTAATGTTCTGCTCCCCGTAGTGCATTGGACTGGTTTGTTGGCTCAAAGGGCCTAGTTAGACTTGGATTCATAAGAAGAAATCATTCATAGATCTTTATGATCGAGGAAGAATAACAGTTCGTAAAATGGTGATTGGTTTTGATCTTGCTTTTCTTTACCTTCATATTTTAATAAAAAGAACTTTTCTTAGTCATTGTTACTATATTCCATAAGATTATTAATGTTAAAATAAAAGAACCAAAATAAAATAGAATAATTTTATTATTGTTAACTTGCTATATATAAATATAGAATATTGTATTATTGTTACAAAGAAATATAATTATGGAAAAAGGGTTTGTGACAGTTAAGTCGCTAGTATATATGGAAATCCATGGGTTGGGAAGTTGACAAGTGTTGTAATTCCTGGACTGGTAAGTGGTATAGATGTGTACTTAATTTCAAGTTTTCTAAATATCATCATCCTTACTTTATTATGGTATCAAAACTAATATATTATATTATAAGATAAAAAATTTGACAAAAATTATTAAGGAGATCTCATATACCTATATTATCAAAAGTACTGGATATCATCTTAAATTATTCAGGTGAGTGATTTTCCAAATCTAGATCGAGGTAAAATGAATTCAAAATCTGAATATAAAGTTTTTAAATCCATTGTAGGAAAATTATGTCTTGATCTCCGAAATCTTATTAAATTCCTGAATCATGATTTCGAGAATATATTGCCTCGCCAATCTGGATGGCTTATCCAGATGGCTGCAACAACTTCTCTTTTGAATATAAGTCCTTCTTCATTCTCAAATCAGTTGATAAGTTATTGGGTTCTTGACACAAATAAATAAATATTTATTCACGAAAAATTCAATCACAGAAAGTCTAATAAGAATATTACGTTACAAGAAATCCAATGAATATTGAATGAGTAACACATATATGGATATTTAGGGGAAGGACAATTATTGAGATCGGGAATACTATTGAAAATAAGGGGATTTAGAAGTTTTCAAGGAATTTGAAAATTTGTGGAAAAAGTGTATATGAAATCCGACAAGGAAGGAAAAACGAGTTAGAATTTTTATAACTAATAAGATCAAGAGGTCAAGAAGTCATATCTTAATAAACTATATATTTTATATTATACCTATGCCTTAAGCAAGATACTACTACTACCAGCTTACCCAATAATTCTTTTTAAGTTGTATTTATATCTATGCTTATCCTTTTACTACTTCTAGCTATATAATGGTTCTAAGTAACCTAAACCCTAGTGTTTACTAAAGATATCAAGCTCGGTATCCTTAAGGAATTTTTCTACTAGGCCACTCTAATAAAAAATACTTGTCGAATACTCTTTGAATTACTTGTCCTAGCTTTCAGGTCAAGCATATCCTTATACTACCCATGATTTCTTGAATATCATCTATACCCTTAATGGCAATCTTAGGTTTGGATTCTTAACTATATAGAATCACTATAGTAAATCCATTAAGCAAGCTCCATGAAACATAGTCCAACACAGACAAACCTGTAGGTATTCTCTATTCTTAGGTTCCTTCTTGATTTTTTTCTAAGAACATATCTTAGGTTCTAAACCTATATAGGTCTCCTAGAGAGCTTAACCTGCATCATATCCTAAATTTTCTATTTTTTGAGACTTGCATGGGCCACCAAAAAAGACGTGTCATGTTCCGCTCCCAAAATACGGTGAGCCGGATACGTAACAAACATCTCCAAGCTACGTGACATACGAATACCTTAGTACCTATATTCGTGATTATCACCTATAATATTTTAGGATAGGTTTATTACAGGTCATAATTTGCATAATATAATAAGTAAAATTTATGAATATAGGACATTCTAAAACTATAAATAGGAAATGGACTATTCTACCCAATTAAAACTTCTATCCCAAATGTTGGCAGCTGCGTGTGATTTTCGATGATGAGATGTTCCAACGAAGGGGTCAGGGAGCCTGAGATTATTCTACGGAGGGTTTTTTCGGGTCTATTATACAAATTGTAAAAATTTTGGTCTCCAAAATACAAAGGAGACTCTGTTAAAATTTCAAGAAATGTTAGAGAGAATAATTTTCAAAAAACTCCGAAAATTGGGTTAACATATATTTCAAGACATTTGGAAAGTTATTTGATTTAGGATCAAACTCTAAAAATCTTAGATTCCAGATTTAGAATATAAGATGCGTATGACAAACTTACATGTACACAAAAGTGCAAAAAAATTTTAAATGTTTTATATACTAGGGTAAGGAGTACAACTTCCATATTTTCGAAATTGTTCTACCAAATGGAATATTACAATTTTAAAGTGATACAACGAGCAACCAAAACGGATATATGTGATTAAAATGATTAATATCTCCGCTAAGATGGAAAAATTACCGAACTGTATCCTCGTAAAACCTGTGGTTACTGACACACGAAACGAGATACGAATCGAACATGTAATTTAACTTAAATTGTATGTTAGATAGGTATGCTTGTAAATTTGTAGAATTCCATTGAGGGTGGGAGAGAACATTTAGATCATACCGTCGAACTTTTTACAATATTAATTTTTTTTAAAAAAGTAATATTGATCAGCTTATTTGGCATACGTATGGCTATACGATAACCGAGGTAAGGCTTAGCTCACTTTAGAATTCTTGAGCCTGACTCAAGTATTTCAATACTTGTTTAAGTTTCTATTAATCCAAGGGAGATTATGGACATAAAAGTAAGTTTTCATTAATCCAAGGAAGATTATAGACATAAAAGTAAGTTTTCATCAATCCAAGAGAGATTATGAACATAAAAATAAGTTTTCATTAATTTAATGAAAATTATGAACATTAATTCAATGAAAATTATGAACATTAATAACCTGATCCCATGCATAAGGGATTATTGCCGAGATAATAGGTGATGTTGTGATCCAAAAGCGTTCTCTAAATTATATTTACATATAGAAATTTCTGTTTGTGACTTGTGATTGTGGATTGTAATTTGAAAACTAAGTAGAATAAGTTTTGACAAGAGTTTTAATACTTGTTTCAGGAATTCATTATAAGAGCTAAATACCTGTAAACCCCCATTTCTTCTGAATATTAGTATTATTGTTATTATAATTTTTTATTACAAATTTATTATAAATTTTGTACATAGTTATAGACTATTTTTATTATTAGTTTAAACTACCCTATTCAATTAATCCAAACACCCTACCCTACCTTCGATTCAAGTATTTTAGTATAGTTATTATTGTTAATATCATAAAGTTCATAATAATCAATATGTACAGGAGGTCTAGTTGTGTATGGTAATTTATTTATTTAATTTATTATTATTGTTTTCGTTCTGTGTCATAAGCATTCATTGTAAAACCCTTAACTAAGATTGTGGACCACCCATGTGTTATACATTATCTTATCCTTCTTCTTATTCTTTATTAAAACCAATTTTCACCATTCCCTCTCGACAACAGAACCAGCCTACTGATTTTTGTTTTGAATGCATGGGCGGGTCCATGGATGTGTGAAGAAGGGTGTACGTAGGGATTCATGGAGATGGTAGTATGTGTAAGTGTGGTTTCTTCTCGTTCCTTTTACGATAATGTTTGGTGATAAAAAAAACATAGTGGAGGAGGTTTGGGAGTGTTCACAACAGGGGTCATACCTAAGAATGTGTTATGTTAGGAGTTTTGGTGGGAAGGTTTTAAACTACTAGAAGTAGAACGGCTTAACAGAATTGTTTGAGATGTAATGTAGAGTTGTCTCTCCACTCATCCTAGTTTTATTGCCATAGCCATATAGATGGAGGTTCCTTGAGTTTTTATAGTCGAGGATATGTAGTATGGCTCTGTTGTATTTGATGGATTTAGGAACAAACAAAGAAATAGAGAGGGAAGAAGTGTGTACTTTCTTTTTATTACCAGGAGAAAATTTTGTGTGTGAATACTTGGTTGTGTACATTGGTAGGTGAAGGCTTATATGAGAGTGTATCTTCATTTATTTTACCTAGGTAAGCAACTGTGGGAAATATTATGTATATAGAGTTACTTGGGAATAAACCTGACAGCAGCTACACTGCGTAAGTATACTGTTACTGAAAAGTACTTATAATATAAATAAATATTATTTTTCAGAGATTTATAAGAGAAGAAATAAAAAAATACGAAATTTGTTACCGGCCTCCGGAGAAGTCGTGCAGGAAGCACTGTCCTAAGAGTTGATCCGAGGTCTATGTGCAGACGTTTCTCGGAAGCTCATAGTGGTAAAACCCCCTTACTACCGGGTTCTCTTCGTTGCACACAACTCGAAGAGAGAGACCGAACTTAGCTCTTCCCAGAGTAAGGATTCAGATAACAGAATGGTTTGAGAGAAGAGAGATAGAGGTTTCACGTCGGAGAGTTTTCTATAAAAAAAAATGAAGGAGAAGGAGACCAAATAAATAGGCTGAAGCTGTTGCAAGGTTCAATGAATCTGGCCACAGACAGGGTACTTAATGGCTCATAAACAGGCCATTAAGGAGCAAATAAAACGTGGAAAAAATCCGTCAAAAGAGATGTTGCAATATTCAATGAATCTGGACATGAACCTCAACGTCCAAATTTGAAAGAGCCAAATCGGTTCAAAAAATAAAGAGCAGCAAAAAGATTTTTGGATCCTAGCCCGAACCCGAAGAGTAAATTGGATCGGCATTCGGCGCCCGCAGGTGTGGACACGTACCCTCACCCGTTACGTGCGCCGAACCGAACTGAGCCGAGCCGGGCCGGGCGGCGGCGGCGGCGCGCGCGTGTGGCCCAAGGGGTTCCCCAAACAACATCTGTAAGAAAGCAATGAAGAGGAAATAATATATACACACAAGGAGGGGTTGGCCCATCCGATATGGGACTAAAGGAAAGAAGAAAATTGAGCTTTTGCTCGAGCAAAGCTCACAATCCCCACCCCACCCCCCCCAAAGGTCAAGTTCCGAAATAGAAGTGACAAAGAAATTAAAAGGAAGAGTTTATGGGCAGGTATATACTATGCATAGATGAGATGGACTACAGCCTTGAATCTCACTTAGTGACTATTGTCTTTGTCTGAATAAGTACTTGATGGACTATACCTTGAATCAGACTTCTTTCACCAGATTCAGAAAATAGCACACATAGTACGTTAGAGGTTTTGGGTCTAACGAGTGGCACTTTTGGTTGGCCATGCGCACTAATCCAATTCATGAGAGTTGTCTAGGATCACCCTGTCCCATAGTCGCGGCCTTCACGACCTCTCATATAGGTAAGTCCTTAAGGGTTGGTGATAGGTTTTAACCCCGCATATCAGCTTGGACCTATTAAGAGTTTTTTAAAACTCATCCTAACCATATCACTCAAGAACACTGTCACCATAGGGATGAGGAATCATTGTACGCATGTACAGCCACTTGGGCATTTTAGAGTGAGATTTTAATCTGAGGTCAATGTTCCATAAAAGTCACATAAGTCCAGCTTGTTCCTACCCATTGAACCAGCTTCTTGGGATCTCTAGTCAGACTCGGTTGGGTTGTCACTGTTGGTGACTTTACTTATGGGCTTAACCCCATCCTCCTCGATGATTCTAGGATCAAAGTCCTAGACAGACCCTTCGTAAAGTGGTCTGCAAGATTCTTTTCTGACTTTATATAGTCAAGAACCACATATTTGCCCAATAGGCTCTTTATAGACTTGAAGCACAGCTGCAGGTGCCTGTTCATCTTAGCATTCACAGAATCATGCTTTAGTAGTTCCATAACAGATTTATTATCACAATTTATAGAAATTGTAGGAACATGATTAATAGAAAAAGGTATATGTATAATAAGGTTTCTTAGCCATTCGGTTTCTGTACATGTAGTGACCAAGGCTATCATTTCGGAGTCCATTGTACTCCTAGCTAAGATAGTTTGTTTACATGAGCCCAAGGAGATTGCAGCTTCTCCTAGAGTGAAAATCATATCCAGTAGTAGATTTTACATCATGTGAGTCAGCTACCCAGTTTGCATTTGAATAACCTTCTATGATATCAGGATATCTATTATAATGCAACATATAATCTAGAGTACCCCTAAGATATCTAAATACTTTTTCTAATGCTATCCAGTGTAACTGATTTGGGTTACTAGTATATCTACTTAGTCTCCCAACAGCAAATAAAATATCAGGTCTGGTCCTATTTGATATATACATGAGAGAACCTATCATCTGAGAATATATGTGTTATTCTATAGGAGAACCCTCATTCTTCTTTAGAATAATACTACTGTCATAAGGAGTAAGGGCAGGTTTTTTATCAAAAAATTCAAATTTTCTTAGCATTTTCTCGATTGAGTGTGCTAAAGATAGAGTATAGCCCTCATTGTATTTGGACAGTTGCATGCCTAGAATCAAGTTGGCTTCACCTAGATCTTTCATATCAAACTGGCTGGATAAATAGTCCTTGGTATTAGTAATCAATTCTAGTGATGATCCAAAAATAAGGATGTCATCTACATACAAACATATGATGACACAACTTTCATCTAAATTTTTTTAGTATATACATTTGTCATACTCATTTGACACGAAACCATATTCTGAGATAATTATGTCAAATTTGTTGTGCCATTGTTTGGGAGCTTGCTTTAGGCCATAAAGAGATTTAACTAATCTGCAAACTTTTTTTTCTTGGTCTTTTGTAATAAAACCTTCAGGTTGCTCCATGTAGATTTCTTCCTCTAGGTCCCCATTTAGAAATGATGTCTTTACATCCATTTGATGGATTGACATATTACAAATGGATGCTAAGGCTAGAAGGGTTCTAATAGAGGTGATCCTAGCTATAGGAGAGTATGTATCAAAATAATCAAGTCCCTTTTTCTGGTTAAAACCTTTGGCTACTAATCTAGCCTTGTATTTCTCTATGGTACCATCGGCTCTAAGTTTCTTTTTGAATATCCACTTACAACCTATGGGTTTACTACCTAAAGGTAGGTCTGCTAGAAACCATGTATTGTTCTCCATGATGGAGTTATTCTCACTGTTAATGGCTTCTTTCCAGAAGGGGGCATCAGGAGAAGATATTGCTTCTTCATAAGTTGAAGGATCACCCTCTATCAAAAAGTGAAGAAACATTCTCCTAAGTTCTTTTCAATTCTTTCTCTTTTACTCCTTCTAGGTTCTATATTTTGTTCGGATTGTGAACTAGATATTTGAACATGAGAGCTGGTGGACGGAGTAAGAGAGAGATTGGAGGGAGAGAAAGAAATTATATCTTCAAAGGGATATATATTCTCAAAGTAAACTGCATCTCTTGCTTCTATAAAAGTATTGTTAGAGATTTTATTTACTTTTGAGTGAGTAACAAGAAATCTATTGGCATTTCTATCTAGTTTATATCCTATGAATACAACATCTATAGTCTTAGGTCTAATCTTCCTCTTTTTAGGTTCAGGAATTCCTACTTTAGCCAGACATCCCCAAACTTTGAGATAATGGATCATAGGAGCTCTACCTTTCCATAATTCGTAGGGAATCTTATCATTAGACTTACTAGGAATTCTATTAAGGATGTAACAGGCCGATAATAATGCTTCTCCCCACAAATTATCGGGAGCACCTGAGCTGAGGAGCATGGCATTCACCAGGTCTAACAGGGTACGATTCTTCCTTTCAGCAACTCCGTTGGACTGTGGTGAATATAGAGCAGTTACCTCATGGATTATTCCGTGTTCTTCACAGAAATTGGTCATATCATTTGATGTATACTCTCCACCATGATCTAATCTAAGGATCTTAATCTTTCTCTCTAACTGGTTCTCAACTTCAGATTTATAGACCTTAAATATGTCTAGAACTTCATCTTTGATTTTGAGAAGATATGTATAACAATACTTTGAATGATCATCTATAAAGGTAACAAAGTATTTTCTTCCACCTCGGGTCAATACCCAATTTGAGTCACACACATCACTATGAACTAGCTCTACAAGGTCAGAGTTCCTTTCTACAGATTTGAAAGGTAGTCTAGTATGTTTGGCTTGAACACAGATCTCACACTTATGTTTATCATCTATTGGAGTCTTAGGAATAAGATCTAAGTTCATCATCCTTCTTAGGGAACCTAGATTCACATGACCTAATCTACTGTGCCATACATTTGAGGATTCTATATTTGAAACAACAAAGGAAGGATCTGAAATTTTATTCATGGTACTTAAAATAAAAGACCATCTCTTACAAATCCTTTTCCAATAAAGGAGTCATTCTTAGAAAATACTACTTTATTTACTTCCATAATAATCTTGTACCCTGAAGCTACAAGAAGAGATCCACTAACTAAATTTCTTTTGATAGACGGCACATGTAACACATCATGAAGAGTCAGAATTTTTCCTGAAGTCATCTTTAAATATATTCTTTCTCTTCCTATAATCTGTGTCGCTGAGCCATCTCCTAGAGTTACACCTCCTCCACATGATTCCTGATAGTTTGAAAAACAGGAGCGATCAAAAGAAACATGAACATTAGCTCCAGAATCCAACCACCAATTATCAGAATGGTAGGAAATGTTGACTAAGGGTTGATAGCTTACAGACCTGAAGGAACTAGAAGAGCCGTTGAGAAACATGTTTACTTCTGGTTTGGCAGGACATTTTTCCTTTGTAAGAAGTCTGGACAGCTTCCTGCTTCCTATGGAAACAGTTGGTGGCAATATGGTTTGTTTTACCACACACAAAACAAAATCTCTTCTGATCCTGAGTCTGACCGAAGTTTTTTGGTTTATAGTGGTGATGGTTTTGGTGATGAGGCTGAGGGTTATGCTTCTTCTTGAAGAGGTTCCTTTTGGGTTTGTGGTGATGATTAGGCTTGGGTTTGCCTTGGGATTCTACAAGGTTTGCCTTAGCTTTAGACTCAGACTTAGGGTTAGACCTTAGCCTAATTTGTTCTTCTGTTCTAATTTTCTTTAGGACTTGAGCAAAGGTAAGGTCACCCTGGGTTTGAATGAGGTCTTTCTTGATAGCAGACCAAGAAGGAGGGAGCTTATCTACAAAATAGGCTATTTTATACTCAGTAGAAAAGAAAGTACCTTTGGCTTGAATATCTATTGAATGAGGAGGAATTGAATCTTTCGATTCCAGCATCATCACAGCTATATTCATCTTTCAAAGCTTCCCAAAGTTCTTTAGCACTCTTATATTCAAAAAATATGTCATATAATGATTCAGACAAAGCACTTAGAATTCTGTGGAAGCAGTGGTAGTCTATTTCCTTAGGTGTTTTGGGTTTAGAGGAGCTGGTGCATTTGGACACTCCTACGTCAGACTCGGTGTCATCAGAATCATTTGTGTTGGGTGTGGAACCATCAATGGCTGAGATCAGCCCTAAAGTTGTGAGCCAAAACTTTATTTGTCTCTGCCATCTCTTAAAATAGGTTCCGTTGAACTTAGTAGATTTAGTAGTGAAAGTCTCATCCTTGCCAGTCATGATTGCTATTGAGAAAAACTGAAACTGAAAGATATGTATTTACTCAATAACAATGTCCAATGATTTAGAAAATAGTTCAAGTGATTTTGCTAATCAATCTTAAAATCTTTAGTCTATCAAGTGTAGATTGACTTGGGTTAGCTGTAGGGGCCGGTTCCCAGCTAGCGGTGGTCCGAAGACACTTAAATACCCTGTCGCTTAGGGCTATTTACACTCGGTTGACAGAAGGACCCTTTCGGCTTATTCCCAAATTTATCTTTACTTTTTAAATTAAGACTCAAAGTAATTTGCAGTTTCACTTTAACTATTTATTTACTTATAGAAAATAATTTCTATTGTTCTAAGATGCAGTAAAAATATGTTCAAACACTATTTTCACAAGGCAAGGTATTTAAACAACTTGATATGTAAGAAATTGTTCAATTATAAATGATGCAAGTTGTTTCAGAATTTTATTCAAATAAAAAGTACTAAAGTTATTTAATTATTTTCTAGTCATAAAAATTGTCTTTAAACAATTATGAACAATATAGTTGGAAACAAACAGATTAAGCAACTAAGCTACAGCAAAAATAATTTTATTGGCAGAAATAATTTTATTGCAAACAAGTAGAATAAGCAACTATGAAATTGTTATTCTATTATTACAGTAGAAATAATTTTATTGCTAGAGTAAAAATATTTTTATTGCTAGAAAATTTTTTTATTGCAAACAACAAGGATAAGTAACTATGAATTAGTTATTCTACGATTAACAATAATTTTCGTAACAGGAAATCAAATTCAACTCTTAGATTATTACTGAAAAGTACTTAGAATATAAATAAATATTATTTTCCAGAGATTTATAAGAGAAGAAATAAACAAAAATGAAATTTGGTACCGGCCTCCGGGGAAGTCGTGCACGAAGCACTGCACTAAGAGTTGTTCCGAGGTCTATGTGCAGACGTTTCTCGGAAGCTCCTACTGGTAAAACCCCCTGACTACCGGGTTCTCTTCGTTGCACACAACTCGGAGAGAGAGACCGAACTTAGCTCTGCCAAGAGCAAGGATTTAGAGAACAGAATGGTTTGAGAGAAGAGAGATAGAGGTTTCACGTAGGAGAGTTTTCTGTAAGAAAAATGAAGGAGAATGAGACCAAATAAATAGGCTGAAGCTGTTGCAAGGTTCAATGAATCTGGCCACAGACAGGATACTTAATGACTCATAAATAGGCCATTAAAGAGCAAATAAAATGTGGAAAAAAGTTGTCAAAAGAGTTGTTACAAGGTTCAATGAATTTGGACATGAGACTCAATGTTTAAATTTGAAAGAGCCAAATGGGTTCAAAAAAAAGAGAGCAGCAAACAGATTTTTGGATCCCAGCCCGAACTCAAAGAGTAAATTGGATCGGCATTCGGCGCCCGCAGGTGTGGGCACGTACCCACACCCATTATGTGCGCCGAACCGAACCGAGCCGAGCCGGGCTGGGCGGCGGCGACGGCGGCGGCGGTGCGCGCGTGTGGCCCAAGGGGTTCCCCATACAATATCTTTAAGAAAGCAATAAAGAGGAAATAATATATACACACAAGGAGGGGTTGGCCCATCCGATGTGGGACTAAAGGAAAGAAGGAAATTGAGCTTTTGCTCAAGCAAAGCTAACATATACTCAATCACAATGCAAACTAGAAAAGATAAAACATGAGATGGAATGACGAAGAAAAGAGTCACAATACAGCCACAAATCTGAAATAATATATACATGCCATAAGTCTCAATAAAACTCACAAGTCTAACAAAATAATCTAAACCTCCTTAGGCTCTGGTACAAAGTCCTCCTGCTCTAAATGAATATCCTCTAATGGTATGTCCTCCTGCGTTCCGTAGTATGTGGGACACTGGTCTACGAGCCAATCATCAGAAAAATATATCCAGTCAGGATTTGAGTGAAGTACATACCTCTGAAAGCAATTTCAAATACATAATCGAGCATATATAACATATAATAGAAAAGAATATACGATAACTAAACAACAGAATAAAATAAACTAGAGTGAACAGGTAATGTACTGGAATGAAGAACATATAATAGAATATCTGTAATATAAGAAAATAACTGAAATCTAGCTAATGTGCCATGGAATATAAGTTCATTATTTGATCGATTTAGGTTGAACACGAATACAATATGGTAACTCGATTACAAGTGAGGTATGTAATCGACATATACACGAATACACTAGGGCTTAATCAAATAATCAACTACTACTCTCCCATCCCCAACTAATACCAATGGATCCAATCATGATACGTTACGAACATGAATATAGGCACACTGAATATGAGCAGTATGTGAACACGAAGTACTCTAAATCAATACTCGATACACACGATAAAATACATAAACAGGAGTACCCGCTGAACACAATAAGGGATAACATCTCCTGACAGGATCCATGTAGTACCAGTCCATGAAATACTATGTCGGAATCAAGTATACAGTTCTAGAACATGAGATATATACACTATCATGAAATAAAAACTAATAAAAAATGTACTCACCTAAGGTCCTGAGCAAGGTGTATCTCTCGATGCCCAAAATAGTGTCACACAAACCTATATATGGTATATTACATTAATATAAGATTTTAGAATAAAAATAAGTTAAACTAGTTCAATTCTAGGTCATAAAGTTATTTCTAAGTCAAAACAGTCAAACTATGTCAACTCTAGGTCAAACTAGTCAAACTTGGTCAAACTAACTATTTCTAGGTTGTATGAGTCCATCTCTAGGATATTATGTCCATACACTATGTAACTAGGCTATACTAGCTATAGTAGGATACTAGGATACCAACAAAATATCGTATCATAAGATACGCAAGTTATTAGATATGAAAATATTATAATATATATATATACAAGACAAAATATATAGTATTCCTAGCCAAACTAATGCTAAGTGGATACATTGGCTTTGAACCAATGCGGTATCACACCACCTATACACCCATCTTGATATACAAACTCAATACCTTGAGGAAAAACTAATACCTTCATATTACCTTGGTATCACCAGGTAATACAATATCTAACATATAACTAACTACCCATACACCTCAATATACACTAATATGCATTTAAACTTATAACAATACTATACTAAACTAACATACCCCTTGATATTTAATATTCGTACCCAAGATATAACAATACTTAACTTACTAACAATATATATATATATATATATATATATATATATATATATATATATATATATATATATATATATATATATATATATCAATCAATAAAAACTAACTTAGCTTATTAACTAGCTTATTAAACTTATCCCTAACTAACACTGCTGCTATTTATTACAGTTGTTGCAACTTATCGATGCTTCTGCTACTGCTTACTTCTTCTGCTGCAGCCGCTTATCGCTGCTTCTGTTGCTGCTTACTGCTTCTACTACAGCTGCTTATCGTTGCTTCTGCTGCCGCTTATTGCTTCTGCTACTGCTGCTCACTGCTTTTGCTTATTGTTGTTGTTGTTCACTGCTTCTGCCCATTGCTGTTGTTGCTCACTGCTTATGCTTTCCGTTGTAGCTTCTTGCTGCTTA
Source organism: Iris macrosiphon (assembly GCA_036927795.1). Classification (NCBI taxonomy): domain Eukaryota; kingdom Viridiplantae; phylum Streptophyta; class Magnoliopsida; order Asparagales; family Iridaceae; genus Iris; species Iris macrosiphon. The sequence continues at coordinate 17,632 of JAYESA010000647.1, forward strand.
CTACAGCTTATCCAGCCTGCTTCATGCTACTTTCTGACCTGCTTATTACTGCTTATCGGCCTATAATTCTCCCCTCTAGCTCACATGCACACATCTAATACAAACATACACTCACTCACATAACTACATATATATATATATATATATATATATATATATAAATATTTATATATATATCCCTATATATATATATATATATATATATATATATATATATATATATATATATATATATATATATATATATATATATATATATATATATATGTCACCACATATCCACACTAGTGATGCACATACACTCTCATATTCTCCCATGACCACCAACACATCAAAATAAAATATAAAACACACACATAATTACATATTCATATATATATCATATAATAATTATAATTATAATACTCTAATAGCTATAACCAAGATAAATTGAATTAAAATGCAAGGAAACAAACATGTGGAGTGCACCGCACCCGTATCACACTCAATCTATGATACGCTTGCGATACGGCTCGACCACACCACCAAACATATTTCGAAGGACACGAGCAAGTCTAAAATCATAATTAGAAGCAACACGAAGTATTAGTTACTCGTCTACGTGCCCGTGCCAAAATATGACATGCTTAAACTCCCATGTCGGAAGAAAACTCCCAAATCAACTAGTATTGCCAAATTATCGGGATACAGCCTACACGTATCCAATTTTGGATATGACACTAGCCACACACAATCAAACACATATCAATTTGGTCTAATTGAGCTATTGACAAACATAAGATGTGTCAATCCCGGAATTACCCCAAAATTGACACAAAATACAACATAATTTTCTCCATAGGCCTCCTATGAACCTAATTTCAATTCCTATGGGTAGCCTTAGTACATTGGAGGGTTCCTAATAATTAAATTACAGATTTAGAGTCTAATTAGAGAGAAAAAACTGAATTATACCTATTGGAAGATAGATTTCCAATAAAATATCTAAATTGAGTGTTAAGAGCCTTCAACTTGTAGATCCTTGCTCCTCCTTGTAGATCCTTGCTTCCTCCTTGTAGATCATTGTTTTTTTTCTTGTTCTAATAGCCTCTAATGAAGAATAGAAAATGAATTGGGAAGAAATTTGTGTAGAAATTGGTATACGAGTGAAGGAATTTGGAAGATGGAAAATTTTGGATCTAGATTTGGAATAAAAAATTAAGAGAGAGAGAGTCTCTCCCCACTCTAATAGGTGGCCAGCCTCTACCCCCTCCTCCAAGCTACTATGAAATGCCTACAATACCCCTTGGGGCTTTTCATAAAGGAACTAATTAAGGAGAAAAGGTTATAGTCTAATTGGTTCAACTAATTAATTCATCCTCCTAATGAATGGGCTTACTATTGGGCTCAATTCTAACTAGAATTAAATATTGGTCCATGGATCTAATCTAAACTAGTTAGGTCCACTAACACAAGTCCAAAATAAAATCTAACAATAAATAAATAATAAAATAAATAATATTTATAACATGAATTATATTTAATATTATATTCCTAAAATAAATACCCATGCCAAATTACCAAACTACCCCTAGTTAAAAAAGTAAGGGTGACAATCCTACCCACCTTAGAAAAATTTTGTCCGCAAAATTAAGGAAGAAACTAACTACCAAAAGCAATTAATACAAGCAAGAAAGAATTATACCTCACGGCTCAAACAGATATGGATATTTTTCGCGCATCTCGGTCTCTCGCTCCTATATACTCTCTCCTAGCGAGTGAGGCCTCCACAAGATGTGCACCAAAGGAATGGTCTGGTTCTTCAGCACCTTCTCTCTCCGATCCAGATCTCAACTGGCTGCTCTGGATAGCTAAGAGTAGGACCCACCTCGATCTCCGAGTGATCCAACACGTGACTAGGATCCGTCATGTACTGTCTCAACTATGACACATGAAACACGTTATGCACTTTCTCTAATGCAGGTGGCAAGTCTAGTCTGTAAGCAACTGCAACGACCCTTACGAGAATACTAAAAGGTTTGATGAATCACGGACTAAGCTTTCCGCCTCCACCAAAATGAATCGTGCCTGGTGTTGAAGAAATCCTTAGAAACACCAAACCACCAACCTAGCATAAAATATAGCCTTAGCCCTCTAACAAAAATAAATAATCATAAACAATACGAAACAAAATCTATACCTCAAACTCTAATGGTCTTCGGTGGCTATCGGCCCAATGCTATTATTTGTCCTGCGCCACTCGAAGTCTATCCCTGATGAGCTTCACCTTCTCAGCTGCATCCACGACCATCTTTGGTCCCAATAAGGCTCTCTTACCAATATCATCCCATGATAACGGAGTGCGGCATCTCCGTCCATACAACACCTCAGATGGTGACATCTCGGAAAACTCTACCAAGTAAAGATAATCCTCCCAAGAGTCTCTAAAATCCAAAATACAGGTGCGTAGCGTATCCTCGAGAGTCTGAATAGTCCTCTCTGACTGCCCGTATATCTGTGTAACGCCCCGCTCCGTGCCGACGTTATGTATCAAGGTGAGTGGGCAGAACTTCGTTCTCTTTTAAGAAAATATTGCAAGCAAAAACAGAGGTTATTATTAAGGCGTGCAAGAATCAGAGAACAAAGTTCTGCCCACTCACCTTGATACATAACGCCGGCGCGGAGCGGGGCATTACATACTTACCAACCAACAAAAAGTTTCGTCCTCGAAACTTCAAGGATAAACTTCTCGATATCCCGAGTAGCGATAGTGCCGTCCCTCGCCGTACTCAATCGAAACAGTCAAGCAATTCAAGTTCAGGAAATATTTTGCACTTTGAGAATATCTATGGACTTATTGTATGGAACGCTCTTTGCAAAACCATATCGATAATATCTCAGAGTCATAGCAACGATTTTGGGCCAGAGAATCGATTCAGCTCTGATACCATTCTGTCACGCTCCGGTCTCCCGCAGGCTATTTCGGCCGTTTCCGCTAGGCGGAAATCACCCTCGCCAGCGCTCCCGCGGAACGATCGCTTTGACCCATCCGGGCGTGATGTCGCACGAGCGTGATCCACGTCCGTGTAAGGCCATGGTTCATGACTCCGCTGTACTCGGACAATCTGTGCGACTCTGTGGCTTAGAACTCTTGCCGCCAGCCAATGAACCATGGCCTTGCAGGGAAGTGGATCACGCTCGTGCGGCATCACGTCCGGATGGGTCAAAGTGATCGTTCCGCGGGAGCGCTGGCGAGGGTGATTCCCGCCTAGCGGGAACGGCCGAAATAGCCTGCAGAAGATCGGGGCATGACAGTCTGAGGGTGATATGTGATACTAAACTTGAGCTTAATGCCCAAGCTAGCCTATAAACTCCTCCAAAAGTGGAACGTGAAGCGACTATCCTAATCCAAGACTATGCTCACAAAAACTCCATATAATCTGACTATCTGACGCACATACAACTACGTGAGCTTCTCCGTAGACGTACCCACTTTGAATGGCAGAAAGTGGACTGATTTGGTCAACCTGTCTACGATGACCCAAATCGTATCTTTACCTCCTAGAGAATGCTGAAGCCCTAAAACAAAGTCCATCGTCACATGCTCCCACTTTCAGTCTAGAATGGGTAAAGGATGAAGCAATCCACTTGGCCTGTGTCTCTTTGTCTTTACCTGCTGGCATACCAAGCATCTGGATACGAAGCTAGCTACCTCATGCTCCATACCATACCACCAAACATGCTCCCTCATATTCCTATATATCTTGTTGTCACCTGGATGCATAGAGTACTGAGATTAATGCGCTTCATGAAGAATCTCCTCGCGCAATGCTCCACTCGACATACATAATCTGGTACCGTGCCACAATGATCCATCATCTGCAAAGCTGAAGTCCTCTGCCAATCCCATCCGGAACTGTCCTCCGATGCTCCTTAGAGACTCATCCTCGAACTGTGCGGCTCTGATCTAGTCCACCAACTTTGACTGTACATGAAGTTCCCACATCTGTGCTGCAACTCAAGAAACTAATACTTCAATACCCAAGCTGTCAAGATCTGCTAATAAATGTCTGTCCCTCATCAAGTATATAGCGACTAGATACCTGCTCAAAGCATCCGTGACTACGTTGGCCTTCCCTGGATGATACTGTAAAGCAATGTCGAAGTCCTTCATCAACTCCAACCACCGTTGCTGCCTCATGTTGAACTCTTTTTTAATAAACACATACTTTAAGCTCTTCTGATCTATAAAGATCTCTACCCGCTCTCCATACAAATAGTGCTTCCACAGTTTAAGAGCAAAAATAACTGATGCCAACTCCAAGTCATGGGTAGGGTAATTCTTCTCATGCGGGCTTAATTGCCTAGAAGCATAGGCAATCACCTTCCCGTTCTGCTTTAACACACAACCCAAACCCTTACCTGATACATCACTATATATAGAAAATCCTCCTGCCCTGATAGCAATGTCAATATTGGAGCTGTAGTCAACCTCTTCTTTAGCTCCTCAAAAGAAGACTGACAATCCTCAGTCCAGACGAACTCCACGTCCTTCCTGGTTAGCCTAGTCATTGGCTCCGCAATCCTAAAAAAATCTTGAACAAACCTCCGATAATAGCATGCCAGTCCAAGAAAACTCATAATCTCTGCTACTGAACTCGGGGTAGACCACGACTTAACTGCTAAAATTTTCTTCGGGTCTACTGAGATCCCGTCTCCTGTAATCACTTGCCCTAGGAATTCAACCTTTTTAAGGAAGAACTCACACTTCGAAAGCTTGCCATATAGCTTCTCCTGCCTGAGGGTCTCCAGAACTATCCTCAGGTGCTTCCCATACTCCTCGGGGTCTTTGAATAAATCAGTATATCATCAATGAAGACTACAACAAACTGATCCAATTACTGATGAAATACCTTATTCATCAGGTTCATTAATACTGCCGTGGCATTGGTCAACCCAAGCGACTTCACCAAGACCTCAAACTGCCCATACAGAGTCCGGAAAGCTATCTTCGAAATTTCTTATTTCTTCACTTCACCTAGTAGTACCCCGACCTTAAGTCTATCTTTGAGAATACCTTCGCTCCGCTCAACTGATCAAATAAATCGTCAATCCGGAGCAACGGGTATTTATTTTTTATAGTGAGGTTGTTGAGTTCCTTATAGTCGATACACATGCGTACTGACCCATCCTTCTTTGGTACAAATAATACCGGAGCACCCCACGGTGATGAACTGGAGTGGATAAAATTCTTGTCCTGCAACTCATCCACCTACTTCTTCAACTCTGCCAGTTTACTGTTGTTTACCCTATAGATGTGCTATGATATTGGCTATGCACCTGGCACCAAGTCTATAGAGAACTCCATATCTCTGTTTGGTGGCAACCCCTGCAACTCCTCCAAAAAGACTTATATATGGATTTGGCGGCTCCTACTCTTCTACCAAAGCTCCATAGAAGTCTCCTTCGCTCTGCTCTGCTGCTCCTTTGATGAACTCAAACTCTGGCTCTCCTGGTGCCTGGAACAAAACTATGCCTCCTCGATAATCGATACTAGCATGATTCCTACTCAACCAATCCATCCAAAGCACTATATTATAGCTCGGAAGTGGCATTACGAGTAGACACACACTCAACTCTCGGCCTCTCAAAGAAACTCTTCGGTCTTTGCAAACATCACTGACCAGGATAATGCCACCCCCGGTCGTGATCTTGCAAGTCCTCACCAACGGTTCAGTCTCAAGGTAATGTTTAAGGGCAAAAGATACAGATACAAAATATGTGAAGCACCGAAATCAAATAAAGCATGAGCTAGAAAAGAATCAAGATAGACTGAACCTGAGATAACATCACCGACTGGCTCCTCCTCCTCGACGGTCAAGGCAAAAGCTCTCCCCTGTCGCTGGGCACCTCTCTTCTGGTGCTGGTGCTGGTGCTGAGTAAACTGTTGCTGTTGTGGTGGTAGAGGAGGTCCTCTCTGTTGTCCCCCTGGTTGTCTCGCAGGTACTCTCTGTGCCTGAACTCCGCCCTGAGCTGGACGAGCTGGAACTTTACGACAGGCCCTCAACTGATGGTCTCCTGATTAGCAGAATAAGCACTAGTCCAATATTATCCTGCATGCATCCCATCCATGTCCTTGCTTTTTAAAGAATATGCAAGGAATAGCTATTCTCTGGATCTGGTGCATCTATTACATCGGCGCTCTAGCTGGTCTATGATACTGCTGCCTCGGCTGCTGGAAATACCTCTGGTACTACTGCTAAAAATAAGGTCACTTCATCGGACCTGTGTTGGTACTAGATCCTCCTATGTCTCTAGGCCTCTTAGAACCAAGCTCTAAATCATCCTCTGCCCGCTGTGCCTGTCTCAGAATCTCCTCAAAAGTAGCGGTAGGATATCCAATCGTATGTGATTTGATCTCCCTGTCCAGGTCCTTCCTGAACTTTTTAGCTATTTCTCTAGGGTTTTGCCCCTCCACAAAGTGGCCTAATCTGCAATACTCTACAGCATACTCATCCACCGTCATACCTCCCTGAACGAGGTACTGGAACTGGCTCTCTAGAGATGTCAGAGCCACATCTGGAAAGAACTTTTTCATGAAGAGCTATTTAAAAGCTTCTCAAAGAACCGTAGCAGCAGCACTGCACACCCAACCCCCCCCCCCCCCCCGCGCGGACCCTCTCCCCCGGTTCTCTCGGTCTCCCCCTCTCTCTTCTATATATAACATCGTCTCCACCAAAACCCTAACCCTCAATCTTTCATCCTCCCTCTCCCCGCCGACCGGAGCCCTATGCTACCACCGTTCAGCGCCGTACGGCCGACCACAACGTCCGCGAGCACAACCGGGCACCCCGCGTGCAGCAAAATTTAACTGCAGCGAAGCCCTGTTCAGGCTCTGTTTCCCGTGCCCTCGCTTGACCAAACTCGACCCCGTCTTCACCGATATGTTCACCCCCTATCCCCCTTCAATATCTGTATGATAGTTGATCTCGAACAGCGCGCAAACCTAGATAAAAATTGACGCAAAGTCGATGAAAAACCATGACTTCTTAAATTCCAGAAATTCTGTTGCGATGACCTATGTTCCCGGATTCGTATCTCCCACCACAGAGATCCGAATTCAATTTTTTTTTTGGTATACGGAGACCACTTGACCTAGTTTAATTTTTGTTAATTACATTAAATTATTAACTGTTGTATGTAGAATTAAATTCGTTGGAAAACCCCAAAAATCTACTTTTTCTAGATTTCCAAAAATTGTGATACGGAGCGCGCCCCGCCAAACGGGACCGCCCCGTTGTGTACCAAGTGTACCAAAAGGTGCGCGCAGTGTACCTGGACATGTAAGAATTCACAAAAACTGATTCGGATGCGTGTGCGCGTCGGAATCAGCTCGTATCCTCGGACAATTCCCGTGTCGCAACTTTTGTGAAAGTCCTGCACATTTTGTGCAAGCTCGTCAGATTGCGACGAAACTTACGCCACTGGACTCGTGGTATCGCGCTGGTCCTGTGACCCAATTTTCACATAATTCTGAGACAGTTGACCAAGTCGCCAATTGGCGGGCCCCACGGTTGACTTTTTGGGCAAAATTGTGGTCGGCTTATCGGATTCCACATTTGGACATACCGTTGAGTTCGTACTGAGATTTAGAATTTGTTTGGCCTATAATTTATCCTATTTAGAGACCGTTACCCTTGGCACACTTTTTGGTACAAAGTGGGCCACATGTGGACCCCACTTTGACCCGAAATTACCGTGTTGCCCCCGTGTCCAAATTGGACGAAAGGGAAGTGCTTTCTAGCTATTTTGCTTATTTTGGGAATGTTGGTGATATCTATTTCAGCATCCGGAGATATTTGTTCTGAGGCCATAGCTTCTGGTCCTGTGTGTTGGACATCTGGACGTTACATTTTACAGCTTCTTGCCAGGCAAGTATACCTTGCCATTGTACTGTTATTCATATTTCATATGTTGCATGAATTTTTATTTTCTGTCTTTAGTTCATATATTTTAACTGTTATATAAAATGCGCGCGACGATGTCGTCGCGCGCGGTATATTTTTATTTATGTATTTGTATTGACCTTGTTTATGAGACTACCCCATTATCATGTAGCATCATTAGGTTCATTGGCCGTGACACAGTTGTTACACGAGTGTGAGTCTCATATAGATCACAGACTGCGTGACAGTTCTAACCTCATGTACGTATGGGCCGTACGTTAGGGATGACTGCTGATAGAAACTTTGTATGCTAGAAGACTTAGCAGTTATTAGAGGTCCATGAACATAGCCTATTGTAGTACGGTGGTCCAATCCTTGTCCTTGTTTGGTTGCAGGATTGGGCTAGGGTACTAAAGATTAGCTATGAACCAGATTGTGTCATGGATGTGCCATGCTTAGAGCATGGGGTGGGAAGAACAACAAGTAAGGCATTTGGGCTCCTTTGTACTTTTTTCTTCTGTAACCCGGAAGCTCCGCTGGAGATACGGGCGGTGATGACCCCTATACAATTAGCGGCCTCTGTCGTTCAAAAGACGACATGCTTTGAGGCCCCTGATTCTCCGAGAGAGTCATGCCAATCCTATTTTTAGCCAGATAGCCCATTTGTTGGAAAGTTATTCTCAAACTGCATTCACATAGATGGTTAGGCGACACATTGGATATTTATTTCAGTACTTTATTGGCATGCTTTTATGTATCTTGTTATGTCCCTCTGAGGATCTAGCCCCTTCCAGGTGTAGCTGTTCTTGAGTATTCGCAGGAGCACAGATTCAGATGGTTACATATGTTTCGAGGATGTCTTCTCTTCGAGCCCGTGATTGTTAGCTGGTATTCTTATATTGTGTTTGTTGTGGTATACTTATATTATATTTGCTTTTATATTCGAGTTGGTAGTGGATTTGTTTCCATCCAACTATCATCCTTAGATACTTCTTATTGAGAACTAGTTTCATAAATATTAGTTATTTATTTATATTCGATTTTCTGTTGATGAGATTTAGATTATGTCTTGTGACATATGATAGGTTTATACCACTTTTGGATTTGATATTCATATTACAGCGTACGTGTGTATCATGGTATCCATATATTGGAATTGCCATGTATATACGGCTGGCATGCTTACGTATCCTAGTCCTACGTATTTTGGGACTAGGGCATGACATGTTTGCAGTGGCCTGTGTGTGTGTGTTTGTGTGTGTGTGTGTATGCATAGAATGAGAGGTGAGTGTGTGAGTGTAAGTGAGTGAGTGAGTGAGTGAGAGTGTGTGTGTGTGTGTAGGGAGAAGAAGAGAGCAGCATCCTACAATGCATTCAGCAGGCAGTGGCTGTAGCATCATTCAGCAACAGCAACAGCGGGCATTCGAGCAGCAGCAAGTGCTGCAGCGCGTGCAGCAGCAGCTTCAGAGGCAGTAACAGCTGCAGCGAGCGCAGCAGCCGCAACTGCAGCCGCAGTTAGATCCAGCAGCAGTAGCAAACGCAGCAGCAACAACCATATGCAAGAGAGCAGCTACAACAGCTAGAGGGGGGACGTACAGCAATAACAAGTACAAAACCGGGTAAGAAGGTTAGTTAGCTTGTTGGCTAGTTAGTTTATTTATAAGTTTAATAGTTAGTTAGCTTGATGAGTAATTTAGCTAGTTAAGTTCCTTGATAGTTAGTCTAGTAATAGTTTAACTAGTTAGTTGATAGTTTAATTTATAGTTTAGTTGATAGTTTATCTAGTTAGATTAATAGTTTAGTTCATAGTTAGTTCATTAGTAGTCTTGTTATATAGTTATATAGATATATGTATACATATTGATTAGTAGTAGTTAGATGTATATATATACTTGTGTATTAGTAGTAATATGTAGTTGTATATATGTATATATGTTTTAGTAGTTAGTATAGTTAGTAGTATTGTATTAGTAAATACATATTAGTTTATAGTTAGTATATTGGGTAGTTAAGTATATGTAGATATCATATTACCTTGTGATACAAAGGTAATATCAAGGTATTGAAGGTTACTCAAGGTATTGGGTTTGAGTATCAAGATAGGAGTGTAGTGGTGCGATACCGCGTTGGTTCAAAACCAAGGTATCCACTTAACATTAGTTTAGTTAGGCATATTAAATATTGTTGATTTTATATACATATTAAAATATTTTATATCTAATAATTTGCGTATCTTATGATAAGGTATCTTATTGGGTTTCCAGTATCTTAGTATCGCTAGTGTGGCCTAGTTGTATAGTGTATAAACCCAATATCCTAGAGATAGACTCATACCACTTGGAATAGCTAGTTTTACCAAGTTTGACTTAGAGTTGACCTAGTTTGACTGTATTGACTTAGAAATGGCTTTATGACCTAGAAGTTGACTAGTTTAACTCATTTTTATTCCAAACCTTGTATTAATACAATATTTCATATTTAGGTCTGTGTGACACCAGTTCAAAAATCGTTTCTCATCATTTGCTCTGGACCACAGGCGAGTACATTCTCTGATACTGTTTATTATTTGATTACTACTATAATTCAATTATTTAGAAATATTACTTATGATTCTTGACCCAATGGTACACGGATTGGTATTATTATTGGATCGTCAATCATGAGATGTTACCTTGCGTATTGAGAAGGTATCGAATATTGTTCCTTGTTGGTATTGGATAACATTAAAAATTATAGGTTAAATATTGGATACCTTGGCTAGTAATGTGTCATGATTTGATCCATCGTATCAGTCGGGGAGGAGAAAATACCAATTAAATATGTGATGAAGAACTATCGGCTAGTAGTGTAATCATTGACTACTAACTAATCATGCAATTCATGTATGGTTGAGTTAGCTCCTTAGTATAATTATTGAATCTTCCAGGCTGATCACATATTTAGTTAGCATTTCAAACATATAGTGTATTGTAGATTCCATATTCAGTTTATTGATTACCCTATTCTATTTCAAACTTTATAGTTCTTTCTCTTTATTCTTGTACACCTTGATTTATGTTTTGTTGCTAGTATTGCCTATTCTTTCATTATTCTTGATCATCAGTTATATTCTCATCATAGATAGCATCCTTTATTTTACTATTTTATTGTTTTTGTCAATTAATTGGAACTGCTATTGGGTTGTACTTCGTTCCATTTCTGACTGGATAATATTTTTTAGAGGATCCGAGAGATTGGTGTCCGACGTATTACGGACCTCATCTTATAGATAGTGCAGACATGGACTGATTGTCGGGAGGATATTCGGATCACTAGTTATTATAGTTAGTTTTCTTAGCATTTTGGTACCGGATTTTTTTTGGCGTATAATTGAGTTTTGGATATTATTTCTATTTGTTGTTGTTATATTTTAAACTACTTAGTTATGTTAGACTTCTTTGATATCTTCTCGTGCCATAGATTTATGATTGAGTATTGTGTTGCATTAAGTATTTTGCCTTCCTTCTTGGAGTTGAGATATTATTGGTAGATTATATATTATTGTGAGATATTTAGATGGTATAGTCGACCTAGACAGCGTTCTACCGTCGATGCTGTGGCGTAGGCTGGACGTACCCACGTACTCGTGCCCCTTCATCGGGTGCGGGTCATAACACATTTTTAATGGTGGCCTATGAAGGTCAGGCTTTGCAAGTTGTGCGATATCGTGGTAGTGCGACGGCTTAGTTGTACTACTGCGAGCCTGCGATAGGATATAGGATATAAGGATGAGAGGATACTCAATCACAAATTTCTTAAGAGATTCTTGGGATGACTCTTGAGAATCTTATTATAAATTATAATTTAAATCTTTTCCCTTATTTTTGTCCGCTCTCACTTGTTGTTATTGAATTTGATTCTTGGTGATCGGTTGTTGAATTTAATTCTTGGTGTTCATTGTTGAGTTTGATTTCATATCGAGATAAATTTTATGAACTAAATTACGGTATCATCTGATGACCTATGTTGATGAGGACAGTAAGAAAGGTGAAATATCTACTTCGGTTATGGAGCCTAGAGTTTATCGCAGCCATATTAGCTGGTGTGGCAGAAACGTAGGAACCTGACTTCGAATGCACATATCTTAGTTATAAAATTTAGAATTTCTCGCAGCCATATCGGTTGGCGTGGTGAGGATTCTAGATGACATAATTATAGAGTTGCATACCTTAGTTATGTAATTTATCGTTTATCGTAGCCATGTTTATTGGCATAACGAGGATTCTGAGTGTCATAATTTTGGATGGACATGTATAATTATCAGGTTGTATCTTAAATTGGTTCTTAAAGTATCATCCTAATACTTATCCACACCTATTATTGTAGGATTTTGTCCCATCATTCTTTAGCTTAGAAGTAGAGCCTTTATGTGAGTAGATAGGAGTGTACCAGTATACGACTAGTGATGGGTATATCACCTGATATTAAGGATAGTGATGTGTCAAAAATAATAGGTGAAATAAGTGTCTAAAAATTGTATGCAGAATGCACAGTGGGTGATAAGTGTCAGTGTAGAAGTTCATGAGTATCAGAAAGTGAAAGCCTGAGTATTAGAAATTTCAATAGTGTGTCATGGGTGGAGAAATATCGAGGTTGGTCATGGAATATATGTAGTGTATCACTGATTAGTGTATCAGTCTGTAAAAGGTTTAAGGAAAGATACATATACATCAATAGAGATATGGAACCATGTGCCTGCCTTTGAGAGTAAAGTGAAACATGTGTATTATAGAAGTTAATAACTAGTGCATTGGATACTAGTGATCATGAGTTATAGTGAGTATGATGAGGTGATCTAATGATGAAGTTAGTATTCTAGAACATTAAGAGCATATGTTGTGTAGTTAGGAAGCTTGTGTTACTATATCAAGAGTGCTAGTATTTCCATATCAAGGATTAGTTGAGTAATGTACTAGTAACTGTAAGTACCTTGTGTGATAATATTGGATTGGTGTATCAGTTAATATGGATAAAAAATTATTTGGAAGTAATAGTGCAAGTAATCTAAGAAGTAGAGGAGAGACATGAGTAACTTGGTGTGAGAATGTCATCTAAATTGCCATATGAGAGCTGGTACCTTGTGTATACAGTAACAAGATTTGAGTAGGCATCTTATTAGGGGTATTCAAGTTGGACAAGGGTGTGCTAATAGGACGCATGATTGAAAAAGTATACAAGTATTCCTTGCAAGAGAATGGTTGAGAATTTTGGTGATTAGAAGAACTAAAACAGATAAAGGAGGTAGTATCTTAGCAGTATTTTGTATTGTATCCTAGGTAGCAAGTGCAATTGAGTTAAGTATGTCCATGACCTAGAACTATAGTATATCTGTCACGCCCCAGTCCCAAAATACGTAGGACTAGGAATACGTAAGCATGCCAGCCGTATATTTATGGAGACTCTAATATATGGAAACCATAACACATATGTACGCTGTATTATGAACAATAAATCACAAGTGGTATATATTTTTCACAAGTTACAGGGCATAACTAAATCTCATCCATAGAAATCATAAAAAATAAATGATCATATATGTCAATAAACCAAATATAAACTAGTCGAGAAGAACTAATAGTTGGATGGAGACAAATCAACTACCAAATAGAATATAAGAGAAACAAAATAAGTACATCATCTAATGAACAACGAGACTCGAAGAGAAGACCTCCTCGAAAGATAATGAAGTAGCAAGTCCTGATCCGTGCCCCTGTAAATATTCATGATCGTCTACACCTGGAAAGGGACCAGGTCCTCAGAGGGACGTAATAAGATACATAGAAGCATGCAAATAAAGTACTGAAAATAAACATCCAAGGGTAACCTAATAATCTATGTGAATGCACATTGAGAATAACTTTCCAACACGTGGGCTATCTAGCTAAAATGGGATTGGCACAATTCTCTCGGAGATTCAGGGGCCTAAAAAGTATGTCGTCTTTTGAATGCCAGAGGCCGCCAGGTAATATATAGGGGTCATCATGACAGCGCATCTCCGGCGGAGCGTACGGGTTACACAAGGAAAGTACAAAGGAGCCCAAATGCCTTACTCGTTGTCCTCCCTACCCCATGCTCTAAGCATGTCATATCCATGACACGATAATACCTCTAATAGCTGCCAAGTCTTCTAACATGCAAATTCTATCAGCAGCTATTCCTTATCGCACGTCCCACACGTACTGATGATCAGTCAATACGTAAATCCGTGATCTATATGAGACTCACAACTCGTGTAAGAAATGTGTCACAACAAAATAAAATATAAGAATGCCTCATGATCATGTGGTGGTCTCGTAAAACTAGGTCAACATGCATAATATATAATAAAAACAAAATACGACGCCACCGTCGTTGCACCCAAGTTATTCTTGGATGCGCAATTTATATAGCAGTTAAAATATATGAACTAAATAGACAGAAATAAAATACATGCACCATAGGAAATGTAAATTACAGTACAATGGCAATGTATACTTGCCTAGCAAGAAAGTTGCATAATATAAACGTCTAGGTGTCAAGTACACAGGATCAGAAACTATGGCCTCCGAATAAACGCCTCCGAATGCTGAAATAAATATCCCCAATATTTCCAGAATTAGCAAGATAGTCAGAAAAGCCTACCCTTTCGTCCAATTTGGACACAGGGGCAAAACTATAATTTTGGGTCAAAGCGGGTCCACATGTGGGCCACTTTACACCAAAAAGCGTACATGAGGTAAAGGTCTCTAAATGGGACAAATTATAGGTCAAATAAATTCTAAACATCGATACGAACTCAATGGTATGTTCAAATTTGGATTCCGGTAAGCCGATCATAAATTTGCCCTTAAAGTCAACTATAGGACCCGCAAATAGATGCCTTGGTCAACTGTCGGAATCGCGTAAAACTTGGATCACAGGATCAGCGTGATACCATGAATCTAATGGCGTAAGATTTGTCGCATTCTGACGAGCATACACAAAATAGGATGGTGTTTTACAAAAGTCGTGATACGAGGATTTTTACGGATACATGTTGATTCTGACACGTACATACGTCCGAATCAACTTTCGCAAAAATCCACACGTCAGGATATACCATACGCGCCTTTTGGTGCAATTGGTACGCGATGAGGTGGTCCCGTTTGGCGGAATGCGCTCCGTATCGCAAAATTTTAATTTTGAAATAACAAATTTTTGGTCATTTTGGAGGTCGAATAATTTTACACATAGAATAAATTAACAAAAACTAAAAGAACAAAAAAAAATTCTCGGTTGTATAGAGAAGGAAAACCCTTCAATTAGTTTTTGAAAATATTGAACAGGTTAGCGGCAATTTGGGTGTGATCATGAGGGTTCGGTTTGAAGTTCTGAACTATTTTTGGTCAGTTTTTCGGCCATTTTTCGATCAAATTTTCGACCAATCTAGGGCAGGAATAAACCGAATAAACCGAATAAACCAAAAAAAGGACGAGAGATAAGAGAGTTACATCACCTTAAAAATGGGATGCTGCTGCACGTACACACGCGTGCGCGGATGGCCGGAGGCGGCACGGGGAGGCCCGGGTTCGCGGCCGTCGGCGCGGGGTGCGGCGGTGCGCGGTTGCAGAGGCGCGGGGAGGTCGGCGTTAATGTCGGCTAGGGTAGGGTTAGGATTAGGGTTATGCTTTTATATTTGATGTGTGTATATATATATATATATATATATATATATATATATATATATATATATATCACTTCCAGAAAAAGTCAAATTAGCGACGTTAAAAAATATCGCTAAATGATAAAAAAAAAGTCGCTAATCACTTTTAGCGACGTAATTAGCGATGTTTTAAAGAAGTCGGAACAAAGCACGTCGTTGAAAAAAATGTCGCTAAGCGTCGCTATGCCGACGTTTTTTAGCGACTTAAATGTGTCACTAAATTTGTGACGTTTAGCGATGCAGCGTCACTAATTAGCGACGTTGTCAAACATCGCTAAACGTCGCTAATTAGCGACATCTTTAATGACCTGGCAATACTGCCATGTCAGCTAATTAGCGACGTACAACGATATTTTTAGACACGTTATTAGCGACGTGTATTAACGACGTATTTAGCGACGTATTTAGCGACATATATAGATGTCGCTAAACGTCGCTAAAAATGTCGCTAATTTTATAGAAAAAATAAAAAAAATAAATACTGAATTATTTCCAAACTATTATTCTTGCAGTTTATTAAATCAAAATCTGTACAAATAGACCCGAAGCAACCCTCCTTTGAATTTCTAGATTTGCCAACCCCTTGGATTGAACACTCAACATCGATAAAATAATATATTTAATATGAATAATATATTAAAATTTGAAGAAAAGAAAGCATCCAACAAATATCATCGTAAAGAATACGGCAAATATATATCCATACAATTTCATCCTAAATAATACAAAATATACAAATATCCAACAACTAGCTATACTACTGCGGATCTGCAGGAGGCTGACCACCGGCGCGCATGAAGGATAAGAATAACTCATACTGCTCCCGTAAAATCGACACCTATGTCGATGGAGAAGGCAGTGACGTCGGTGGTGTCTGTGTCGATGTAGGCACACCAGGAGGCCGTACCCGCTCCATGTCTGAGAGTCGCTGGTTGTAAGAATCCATGCTAGATAATAGCCTCGTACTGATATGAACTATTGAATCCTGCATCATCGTCAGCCTCTCGCCCATCGATAGTTGTGATGCCTGCAGCTCCGTGATGTTGCGGTCTGTCGAGGCTCTAAGATCATTTGTCAAATCTCGAAGCTTCGTGATGCTGCGGTCGAGCATATTGAATCGTACGATGAGCGTCGGATCGTCCGACTGCGGTTGGGACCTGGGCTGCTCCTCCATCCTTCGCAGCAACTCATCATGGAGAGACGCAATCTGACGGTCAACGGCCTCCTAGACTCTGGACGACGACTGCGAGGGCTGTGTGGAATGCGTAGTTGTCGAGGAGGCACTAGATGACTGCGTTGCAACAGTAGAAGCATGAAAAATGCTGGGAATTATCCGCGTATTTTACAGTCAAAACCCCCAACATACGTGAAATCCCTGTCCGCGTAAAATAGAACTTCAGAGCTGTCTATGTAAAATAGAACTTTAAGGTTGTTTGGCGTAATATAGGGTTTCAGAGCTGTCTGCGTAAAACATAACTTCAAGGCTGTTTGGCATAAAATAGGGCTTCAAAGCTGTCCGCGTAAAGCAGAGCTTCAAGGCTGTTCTGCGTAAAAGGTTGCCATACCTTCCTGCGTAAAGTTTAAAATACGTTGTGCAGCATAAAATTGTACGAGGAACTCTTCGTATTCCTCGGATGAATTTATCAGTCAAATGAGTGAACCAGACATCTGACAAAAGTAATGTACGGCTGTGATGATGATTTTGCACAGAGATCCAGAAATGAGTTTTTACGCTCAAAACAAGACAAAATCAGACGCCACATCAAAAGCTGTTTCTTGTACAGAGCTCGAGGCATATCTCTGCATTTAATGCACGTTTTGTTCTATTTTGTCACGACTAGAAAAGCTAAGACGGTGACTAATATGCTCACATCATCATCCTTGCATTTTATGCCAACCAGGCTATTTTCAACTATAGGAGTACGCCGTATGCTACCTCCTCGAAATATGCCAACTCGGCTATATTTGCAAAGGTACGTTGATAAGGCTATTTAGTCCAGAATACGCTCAAGACCTCAGTCGTGAAGGATAATTGGCTATTTTACGCTGGTTATCTATTATTCATGAATCATCAAGTTTTACGCAGGGGTAGTTACCTACGGGGCTTGCATGCCATGATATTCGAGAAGCAGTTATACGCGTTACCTTATAAAGGAATACGTGTCATACGCAGATTCAGATGATTATTTGAACGTGGGTAGCAGTTGTCAAAATCGCAGCATAAATGAGGTAGTCTTCTTCACAGTTTGGTCTTTTACGCCAACAAGACAGTTATTCGGCTTTTATGCCAACCATTTTTTACGCAGGGGCAGTTATCTATGTGGCTTGCATGCCATGATCTTAGAGAAGAAGTTATACGCGTTACCTTATAAAGGGATACGTGTCATACGCAGATTGAGAAAATTATTGGAACGTGGGTAGCAGTTGTCATAACCGCAACGTAAAAGATGCAATCTTTTTCACAGTTTGGCCTTTTACGCCAACAAGACAGTTATTTGGCTTTTACGCCAACCAGGCATTTATTTGATTAATCTCTATAAATAGAGACCCCTGATCACAGGGTAAAAATGGAGGGAATGAGTTGAATCATATTCTATCATGTTCATATTACCTCTGAATAGATATGTTTAACTAATTTGAAAACAAGGAGGAGAATAGGTTTTTGGCTTACAACTTTGGCAACATGAATTTGACCCTACTTGAAACTTTCCTTTGACTGGCTTTTGCCTTCAGTTTAGAGAAAGTTTGAAGCTTCTTCTTCTACAGCACTTCTTCATCATCGTGTAGTCCAAGGAACAAAGTGATCGACTGCAGATCAGACTTCCATAGCAATACTTTTCCAGAATTATTTTATTGTACTTAATATCCTCGTATAGGATTATTTGTACTTTCTCTTTTCTCGTTTGTAAGTAAAAGTTTCGCATAAACCTTTTGTTTATCCAAACAAAATGGCGACTCTGCTGGGGATTCAAAACCTATCATGTCCATATTACCTCTGATAGTGTTTTGTATACAAATTTAACAAACCAAAAGTTTCGCATAAACCTTTTATTATCCAAACAAAATGGTGACTCTGCTGGGAATATTTCAAAACCTATCATGTCCATATTACCTCTGATAGTGTTTTGTATACAAATTTAGCAGACCAAAAGTTTCGTATAACTCTTTTTTTTATCCAAATAAATGTCGACTCTGCTGGGGATTCAAAACCTATCATGTCCATATTACCTCTGATAGTGTTTTGTATACAAATTTAGCAGACCAAAAGTTTCGTATAACTCTTTTGTTTATCCAAACAAAATGGCGACTCTGTTGGGGAAGAATTTCTTCTCTGACGAGAAAGCAATTGCTCAACACGATGTTGTATCCATCGGATCGACGAAGAAGACTTTGGTCATCCAGTTCGACCAATCTGCCTATGAAGACATGCTTCATGCAGGGGGTAGTTCTCATTCCTCATCTGTCCATAACAACAGGAAGCTGCGTAAAGTGTGGTTGCCTAAGACGTCCTCTACCCTTCCTGCAAGATCTTATTCACTGATCAACAAAGTTATGACAACACAGCCAACACGCCCTGTGCGTAAAACTTTGTCTCCCGTCTGTGACGTGGTAGACAAAACTTCTGGCAATGCCTCAGTGCCAATCCAGAAGTCTCAAACACGCCCTACGCATAAACCTTCGTCTCCCATCTGTGACATGGTAGACAAAATTTCTGGCAAGGCCTCAGTGCCAATTAAAAAATTTTAAACACGCCATGTGCGTAAAATTACATCTCCCATCTATGATGAGGCAGATGTACCCTTTGATCATATCAAAGGAACAGACAATGGCAGGCTGAGGGGGAGTCACCCCTCGAATAGTCAGAGCATCATCTGAAGCTGAGAGTAGCATCTCCTTTGAGTCTGAAGATGATGCAACTATGACCGTCTTCCCTGAGGACAGTGCGACTCAAGAACCCAAGGCGAAAGGGCTCAGCGATTGCCAATGACTCGATGCTCTTGAGGTAATGATGCATACCATGAGTGCCATAATGCAGACTCTGGCCCTCAAGGCAAACATGGTCCTGCCGCCCTCAGGGCCTGCAGTAACTCTGCAAGCCAGGAGTATCAATCTTCTGGTGGTCTACACCAACCCGTCATGCCGTGAGGACGGTGATTCCCAAGAACCAGACAATGACATGTCTAGGGGTAGTCTCCCTCGACAAAACAGAGCAGCATCCAAAGCTGGTGGTAGAATTCCCTCTGAGTCCGAAGATGATGCAACTATGATCATCTTCCCTGAGGACCGTACGACTCAGGTATCAGAAGCCCTAAATCCAAAGGGGACTTTCTCCTTCAATGATGATGACATCATTGAAATCTTCAATATATTGATGAAGGAAAACAAACTTCGGCTACCCAATATCAGATTTCCTGAAAAGGCTGACAAGGTCGATGACCCAAAATATTGTCTCTTTCATCGGTACATTCATCACCCCACAAAGGCATGCTATGTACTGAAAAGAAAAATCCAGGAGTTGATCGACGCCAAAGTCATCACTTTGCGTAATAATGAGAAGATGGTCACTACAAATATGATCTCACTCCAATTTGGCAATTTCCCCCCTCAAGAAGTACCGGATGATGAGTCCCCAAAGTCTTCCCACCGGAGCAACCTTCAGGTCTATCCTCATTTTTGGATAGACCATACTTACCAGACCACTCTTCAGTGAGTTTATTGAACACTGGTTCACGTCTATATTACCTCTGAGCAAACCGTTCAGGTTCGGCTATCGATTATCATGTTCAAATTACCTCTGATATCGGTTGTCATCTCAACTTAGCACCCGTATTTAACTCTAAGTACTCCAATGGTGTTAGTTATATGAAAACTGTCACATCCATATTACCTCTGGCAGGGCTTGTCTTAAACCTATTACTTGCACTTACATGCGCAAAAAGTAATGGATCCACAAAACCTATCACGTCCATATTACCTCTGATTGGGTTTGTTCCAAATCTACTACTCGCACCCCAAGTGCGCAAAAGGGTAATAGGTCCACCAAAGATCCCCTAGCGGGATGTCCTTACTATCCATAAAACCTACCTCTGATAGGGATTGTTTTTGAATTTATTATTTGCACTCAACGTGCGATACAAATAATAGATCCACCAAAAGTCCCCCAGTGGGTTTTCCTCAATGGAAGCAAAAAACCACGTCCATACTACCTCTGGCGTGCTTCCTTCTCCTTCCACAAAAATACCAGGGTCGTACCTAACCTCTCGGTATGGCTATTGATCAGCTCACGTCTGCGTCACCTCTTAGTTATCATTCTCACCTCCTCCCAGTAGGGTTTGCCATGTCTTTCGCACCTCTGAGCAAATTTTTTGGGTTTGGTTGTCGATCATTACGTCCACAGTACCTCTGATATCGATTGCCATCTAAACTTATCACCTGTACTTAAATTTAAGTGCACCAATGGTGTTAAGTCCACCAAACTTGCCACCTCTGGAAAGACCTGTTTCAAACTTATTACTTGCACTCTCGTGTGCAAGAAGTAATAAGTCCACCAAAGATCCTTCAGCAGGATGTCCTCAATCCAAAGAAAATAACCATGTCCATATTACCTCTGGATCGTTTCTTTTTTCTTCCACCAAAAATATTGGGATCATACCTAACCTCTCGGTATGACTATCGATCAGTTCACGTCCATACTACCTCTGAACTACGTCTCTCAACTTTTTCTAGCAGAGTGAATCTATCACTGTAAGAGAACGGTCGCCTCTGTCCTGTTTTTCTTTATTCCCACAAAGTCATATATTACCATGTCCAAGTGACCTCTGAGTAAGATATTTTCAGAACTTTTCCATGTCCATATTACCTCCGAGTAAAGTTCTTCTCTTCGACTTCCTGCTATCACATTCGCATAACCCCCGATAGTGCTAGTCGTTTTAGCTTATTATTCGTACTTACACAATGGGTAATAAGTCCACAACCCGAGTTTGCCATGTCCATATTACCTCTGAGCAAACATTCTTGTCCAACGACTTTCTAGCACCACATCCATAATATTTCTGATGGTGTCAGTCGTTCCAATTTATCATTTGTACTAAACCCTAGGTACGCCAAGGATGATGAGTCCACAAAAAATTCCACAGCGAAATTATCTCAAAAAATAATTATGTCCATCTTACATCTAAATTGTTTTTCCACAAAAACTTCGGTCCCACAGAAGTTTATTTTACCATGTCCATGTCACCTCTGAGTAAGATACCTCTACCAAAATTCTAAGCAAACATCCCTCCAAACAGTCTGCTATCACGTCATTCTAGATCACTGATAGTGCCAGTCATTTTAACTTATTATCCGTACCCAGTCTTAGGTACGTCATGGATAATAAGTCTACCAAAATTCTCCAGTGGAATGTCCCGAAAGAATGCAATGTCCTACTACATCCATATTACCTCTAGTAGAATGTTCGCCTTCTTGACCAGGTGCACCCCTGTTGAGAAGGAATACCTTGCCATTGTATTCACTATCCAGAAGACTCAGCATTACGTGGCTGGACAAACCATTTATGTAATCTCGTGAGTCAATCCTCTCAGAGTCCTCATAACCAAACCAGGGGTGCTCAGTTCCCGCTTGGTTACCTGGGCAATACTACTGTCTCCATACAACATGGTGTTTGTTCCACAAAAAGTCGTCAATGGTCAAGCACTGGACAACTTTCTAGCAGCCCATCCGGTGCCAGAAATCTCAAAACTATACGATGAGATTCCAGACGAAGTTGCAGACTCCAATACCGTGACGAACGCAAAAGCTGTTTGGCGAATGTTCTTCGACGATGCTTCAAGAACAGGACCCAAAGGCAGCATTATCGCTAGAGTCAGGATAGTGTTGATATCTCCATATGATATGGTTATCAACCGCGCATACTCCCTCACTGAGCCATGCTCCAATAATGTGGCAAAATACAACGCTCTCATCATTGGACTTTAACTAGCTAAACAAGTTAGAGTTGACCACCTGGAAGCCTACGATGATTCCAAGTTGATAGTCAGCCAGGTCCTGGGTGAGTACGAAGTCCGACACGAAGAGCCAATTCCTTACCAACAGGCTGCGCTCGACATCATCTCGACCTTAGAGGGATTTTTTATTGAGTACGCCCCTCGTCTGCAAAACATACAGACTGACGTCCTTGCCGGACTCGCAGCCTCTCTAGCTGTTCCGGTCAGTAACCATGAACTGATCACTGTGGTCGGTCATGAGCTGGTCTACCCGAATAATAACCTCTCTGTGTGCCGAAGCTACTCAGTAGAGACGAGCACTGACTCACAAGACTGGAGACTTTCCTTCATCCACTACTCAGTCTATAGAATTCTCTCCGAGAACCCGAAGGAAGCCACTTCTATCAGAAGTTCCCTCCGATTTTATTATGATACAACTACCA
Source organism: Iris macrosiphon (assembly GCA_036927795.1). NCBI lineage: Eukaryota > Viridiplantae > Streptophyta > Magnoliopsida > Asparagales > Iridaceae > Iris > Iris macrosiphon. The sequence goes on from JAYESA010000647.1 coordinate 40,706, forward strand.
AAATGTTGTATCGTCGCTCGTATGATGGGCTTCTGCTACGATGACTTTCGAATACAGAAGCGAAGCAGGCTCACGACGAGGTTTGCAGTGCCCATCAGCTATGGCACAATCTACAAGACCGCCTCTGTAATCCATGCAGACTTTATCCACCAATCCTGAGAGTTCCTACACCCGACTGTTGCATCCTAGCTATTCGAAGCCTGGGGTATGGATATTATTGGACCGATTAGTCCATCTTCATCCAAGGGGCATCGGTTCATCCTTGCCATCACCGAATACTTCTCCAAGTGGCAGAAATAGTACCACTCGTGGAAGTCAATCAATGTCAAGTTCCTGAAAATGTACTATGTCTGAACTAGACTTGTACTCCCCTTATCCCCAGGCGGGCAATCAAGATGTACAATCTTTACATTCTTGGTTCTTCATCCCCCGTAAAGTACCTATGTACATTATTTTCCCTTCTATATTAAGATATTATCTATATCAAGGAGTCCTGGATACCCAACAGATGATGGATCCTCAAAATCTCCCCAGCGGAGTAGCCCTCAGGTCCACTTGCACGCTCTTGCAGTGACCACTAAAACCAATCTCATTAGACGCTAGCAATGTTCACATTATCTCTGAGCTATCGTCCTACCAATCTCCCCAGCGGATCAACCCTCAGGTCTATCTTCATTCTCGGATAGACCACACTCAGCAAACCACTCCCCAGTGAGTGTCCCAGATATTAGTTCATATTACCTCGGAACTACCGTCCTAATATTTCTCCCCAACTGAGTTTGCCATGTCCATATTATCTCTGAACAAACCCCCCGGGTCTTGGCTATCGATCATCACGTCCATATTATCTCTGATATCGGTTGTCATCTCCACTTATCACTCGTACTCACCAAGATACAACAACGGTATTAAGTTCATAAAATCTGCCACGTCCATATTACCTCTGGCAGGGCTTGTCTTAAACCCGTTACTTGCACTCAAAAATGCAAGAAGTAACTGGTCCACAAAACCTATCATGTCCATATTACCACTGATAGGGATTATTTTTGAACTTACTACTTGCACTCTAGTACACAAAAAGTAGTAAGTCCACCAAATATCCTCTGGCTCATTTCCTTTTTTTTCTACAAAAATACCGAGATCGTACCTAACCTCTCGTTACGACTATTGATCAGCTCACGTCTACAACAACTTTGAGCTATCGTCCTCACTTCATCCCCCGAGAGTTTGCTATATCCATGTGACCTCTGAGCAAACCTCTTCCTATAACTATCATCAGTCGTCGTCTAAACTTATCACCCGTACTTAATTCTAAGTACGCCAGTGGTGTTAAGTCCACAAAACCCACCACGTCCATATTACCTCTGGCTGGGCTTGTTTTAAACTTATTACTTGCACTCCAGTGCACAAAAGGTAATAGGTCCACCAAAGATCCCCTAGCGGAATATCCTAAAAAAACTATGATATCTTACCACATCCACATTACCTCTGAATAGATATGTTTAACTAATTTGAAAGTTCAAAATCTATCATGTCCATATTACCTTTGATAGTGTTTTGTATACAAATTCAGTTGAATCATATTCTATCATGTTCATATTACCTCTGAATAAGATATTTTTAGAACTTTGTCATAGTTTGCCCATCGACTTTTTACTATCACGTTCGTATAATCCCTGATAGTGTCAGTCATTTCAACTTGTTAACTGTACCTAGTCTTAGGTACGCCTTGGGTAATAAGTCTACTAAAATTCTCCAAGAGAATGGAATGTACTACCCCGTACATATCACCTATAGCAGGATATTCATTCTCATATCAAAGACTTTTTCCATGCTTCTTTCAAAGTGTTTCAAAACTTGTCCAAGTTTTAAAAACTTTGAAGGGGGTCTTGTAGAAGCATAAAAATTGCTGGGAATTGTCCGCATATTTTACCGTCAAAATCCCCAACATACATGAAGCCCTAATCCGCGTAAACCAGAACTTCAGAGGTGTTTGTGTAAAACAGAACTTCAAGGCTGTTTGGCATAAAATAGGGCTTCAGAGCTGTCTGCGTAAAACAGAACTTCAAGGCTGTTTGGCATAAAATAGGGCTTCAAAGCTGTCCGCGTAAAGTAGAGCTTCAAGGCTGTTATGCGTAAAAGGTTGCTATACCTTCCTGCGTAAAGTTTAAAATACGTTGTGCAGCATAAAATTGTACGAGGAACTCTTCGTATTCCTCGGATGAATTTGTCAGTCAAATCAGTGAACCTGCCATCTGACAAAAGTACTGCACGGCTGTGATGATGATTTTGCAGAGAGACCTAGAAATGAGTTTTTATGCTCAAAACAAGACAAAATCAGACGTCACGTCAAAATTGTTTCTTTTACAGAGCTCGAGGCATATCTCTGCATTTAATGCACGAGATTTTATTCTATTTTGTCACGACTGGGAAAGCTAAGACTGTGACTAATATGCTCACATCACCATTCTTGCATTTTATGCCAACCAGGCTATTTTCAACTATAGGAGTACGCCGTATGCTATCTCCTCGAAGTATGCCAACTCGGCTATATTTGTAAAGGTATGTTAATAAGGCTATTTAGTCCAGAATATGCTCAAGACCTCAGTCGTGAAGGATAATTGGCTATTTTACGCTGGTTATCTATTATTTATGAATCATCAAGTTTTACGCAGGGGCAGTTACCTACGTGGCTTGCATGCCATGATCTTCGAGAAGTAGTTATACGCGTTACCTTATAAAGGGATACGTGTCATACGCAGATTCAGAAGATTATTTGAATGTGGGTAGCAGTTGTCAAAACTGCAGCGTAAAGGAGGCAATCTTCTTCACAGTTTGGTCTTTTACGCCAACAAGATAGTTATTCGGCTTTTACGCCAACATTTTTTATGCAGGGAAAGTTATCTACGTGGATTGTATGCCATGATCTTCTAGAAGAAGTTATACGCGTTACCTTATAAAGGGATACGTGTCATACGCAGATTGAGAAGATTATTGGAACGTGGGTAGCAGTTGTCATAACCGCAGCGTAAAAGATGCAATCTTCTTCATAGTTTGGCCTTTTACGCCAACAAGATAGTTATTTGGCTTTTACGCCAACCAGACAGTTATTTGATTGATCTCTATAAATAGAGACCCCTGGTCACAGGGTAAAAAGGGGGGAATGAGTTGAATCATATTCTATCATGTTCATATTACCTCTGAATAGATATGTTTAACTAATTTGAAAACATGGAGGAGAATAGGTTTTTGTATTACAACTTTGGCAACAGGAATTTGACCCTACTTGCAACTTTCCTTTGACTGGCTTTTGCCTTCAGTTCAGAGAAAGTTTGAAGCTTCTTCTTCTATAGCACTTCTTCATCATCGTGTAGTCCAAGGAACAAAGTGATCGACTGCAGATCTGACTTCCATAACAATACTTCCCCAGAATCATTTTATTGTACTTAATATCCTCGTATAGGATTATTTGTACTTTTCTTTTTTCTTGTTTGTAAGCAAAAGTTTCGTATAAACCTTTTGTTTATCCAAACAAAATGGTGACTCTGCTGGGGATTCAAAACCTATCATGTCCTTATTACATCTTATAGTATTTTGTATACAAATTTAGCAGACCAAAAGTTTTGCATAAAACTTTTGTTTATCTAAACAAAATAGCGACTCTGCTGGGGATATTTCAAAACCTATCATGTCCATATTACCTCTGATAGTGTTTTGTATACAAATTTAGCAGACCAAAAGTTTCGTATAACTATTTTGTTTATCCAAACAGCAACCAGGGCGCCATAGGATCCCGTACCGTAGTACGTACTCCTCTAGAGACCACCAGCTGTGGTCATCCACAGGTCGTCCACCGACGGAGCTGGAGCGGGCTGCGAGGAAGTAGCAGCCTCTCCAGGTGTAGGTGCACTAGCAATCGCCCGCTCACGCAGCCTAAGATACTCGGCCTAGAAAGGTTTGGAAACTCGATAATTGCCTAAGTCATATTAAAATTAACACAAAGTAAAGTAATACTTAAATAGGCCTGAGAGGCCCTCTCATCAATGAGATTTTCGTTCTTGCGATGGGTGGCCAAGAAGACGGTCACATGTTTGCATTCTCACCCATCTGTACCTGTTAAAAATATATCGTTTTGTACTAAACTTAAATATTTTTTCCTACTGCCATTTTATCGTACTTACATTAAATTAATATATTTAAAAAGAAAAAATATACCAAATGACTGATCTATTCCGTCATCGGAATCGAGCCACCACACTACTTGGCAGCATTCCGCCTAGCCGCCTTTGCCTTCTCAGACCTTTCCTTGTAGGTCGGATCGTCGAATCTAGCCCTCTTCGCAGTCCATTGCTCAGGCGTGATCCAACCTTGGATCGGTTTTCCAGCATGATCACGAGCCTTCTGGTCATCCAGAGCATCTCGGATAAGCTTGGCGGTAACTATAGGAAAGAGCCGCTCGATCAACTCGGCCCAGTACGGAGGATAGAAATATGTTTGCTAAAATAAATAATTTAGTAAGTGAGCATCACGAATAAGTTATATAATATGCATAAATTAGAGGATTTATTTAATATACTTTTACCTGGAAGTGTGCAAACCAGAATGCCTTCCTCTCATCCGGAGCTTCAGAGTAGTTGATCCAAGGGCCACCATAGTTGTTCCTCAAAAATTGGCCCAGGCGTCTCTGAACCGACGATGGACGATATCTATACAGAGATAATTATTTTTATCGAAAAAGTCAATATATGATGAATAAAGAAATACAAGATATATATGATGCTAAACCATCTAATTGACTTACTTTGTATCGTCGGCCCAAATCTCTGTCCTCGTCTCCTCCGGAGGTGCACATGGAGGATCTTGCTGATGCTGCGACAACGTGGGCACGACCTCCTCGACATGCTCATCTGTCTCTATGGTTCCATCAGCAGGAGAAATGCAGGACGAGGGAGTACTATCACGTCTGGAACAACTCGTCCTAAAAGTCGGAGATGTAACTGATCGATATACTGGAGTATTGGGCGACGACGATCCAGAACCAACAGTAGGCAGTACCGGAGGAGCACTCTGTCTACCGCGGGACCTGCCGAATCCTCCGTATTGTCCTGTCATACCTGATAACAACATATGATGAATATAGAAAAATACAAATATATAGTACATTCTACAATCAAAATATGATGCATATCTCACAACATTCTAAAGTCAAAATATAATACATATATTCGTTAAAGTAGTACATTATATAGTCAAAATATAGTTACATTCTACAGGAAAAATATTTTATTTTCAATCATCTTCAGAAAATTCATCTTTTTCGCCTTTCTCGTCCTCCTCTTCCTCTTCCTCCTCCTCGTCTTCACTTTTATCTACTTTGTCTTCGTCCTCATCTTCTTCTTCAGATAATTCTACATCTTCTACATTATTACTCGTGTAATAAGTAACTTCTATTGAGCCCACATCTACAATATTTGTTACAACAGGGAGATCATCCTCCTGATAAGCTATTTCGTCAATGTCAAAGGTATTTCTAACTTTAGTCTTGCATATTGTCCATCAATTCGACCTCGCTGTCCCCCGTCTAGGATAAGTTGTGAAGTACACGAGCTGAGCCTGACTTGATAGGACAAATTGTTCGTAGCCTTGATATCTACGCTTGTAGTTTATATCCACAAGGCCATGCTTGTCAATTTTCCAACCTTGATCTTGAATCGGATCGAACCATTCACACTTGAATAACACGATATTAGCAGGTTCTGTGCCATAATTATATGTCAACTCCACAATTTCTCATAAGATGCCAAGGAAATTATTGCCTGGATCGACGTCTTTGTAGTTCAAAAATTTGATACACAAACAACTATTTTTCGTGGAATCAAGATCCAGAAAGCTGTCTCTGATAGGAGCATTTGTTGACTTGAACCTGAACCCATTCACACAGAAACTTGGTCATATTTTAACGACAGTAATTGGTCCCTTGGCTAGAGTTCTAATAGATTCAGTCTCAGGTGTTATTAGACGATCGACCTAAATACCAAAGTAGCGATAGTAAGTTATTTATTTTGTAAGTGCGGAATTAAAAAGTAATTACCACGCATCTTACATATGCCCTCAACCAAGAAGAAAAATGGCATCTCATTTCTTGTTCTACATCTTTATCTGTTATGTAGGGTCTAACCGACCTCAACTCATCATTATATGTATTGAAAAAAAATAAAGCAACTGCTGATTAGTAGCATAATAGTAGCTTATACTATCACATTGAGATGATTACTTACCCCTCTAGCTTCTCCACTTCATCCTTGTCATAATTGAGTAATATATACATTGAGCAGCCCTTAGATCATCGTCATTCAAATATCTCTTATTCATTTTTCCCGAAGGCTTTTCGGACACATTGAATACTTTGAGTATTGCATCATTAGATTCCTGATATTCGCCATCATTTCTCGGAGCTTTTGTTCTATTAGTAGCAACATACGGTTTGAAATACGTCGAGCAAAAGTTTGTAATCTCCTCGAGAATATAAGCTTCACAAATAGAGCCCTCAACCCGTGCCTTATTTTTTACCTTTCTCTTTAGGTGATTCAGATGCCGCTCGAAGGGGTACATCCACCGATAACCGACAGGACCACCAACACGTGCCTCATAGGAAAGATAAATTGGCAAATGCTTCATAGAGTCAAAGAATCTAGGAGGAAACACCTTCTCAAGCTTATATAGTGTTACCGCAATATCCTTCTCTTGGTTTTCTAGATGATCGACGAGCAACTTAGTACAACAAAGATCTCTGAAGAATATGCTGAGCTCTGTCAATGGATCCCAATTGACTTGCGGTAAGAATTCCAGAAATGCAATCGGAATTAACCTCTCCATGAATACGTAACAATCGTGGCTCATCATACCCGCCAGTTTGTTCTCCTTGAGGTCGACGCATCTTCTCAAGTTTGACACATACCCGTTTGGAAATTTAAGACCCTGAATCCACCTACAAAGTCTTCCTTTTATCCTTTTTCTCCAGTGAGAAAACTGACTTAGGTTGCTTTAACTTTCCATTCCCCTCCTCTATCAAATGAAATGCAGGACGTCTATATATTTCTTCTAAGTCCAACCTAGACTTCGAATTATCTTTCGTCTTCCCCTTTACCTCCATTACAGTATTAATTATGTTATCAAATACATTCTTCTCGATATGCATGACATCAAGGTTATGTCTGATCATATTGGTGCTCCAATATGGCAGATCTTAGAATATACTCCTCTTCGTCCAGTTATGGGTGCGACCAAATCTGTCACACTTGTACCCCTTAGCAGGCTCTTCGATATCACTTGGTAAATCTTTTACCTCTTCCCATATTGTGTATCCAGGCCACCTTGGCGGTGGATTGGCCTTCTCCACAACTCCCGCATAAAAAGCATTCATGTTCCTCCGGTACGGATGATCCTTCGGCAAAAATTGTCGATGATAATCGAAGAAGCACGGTTTATCTCCGTGTTTCAAACAAAAAGCCTTAGTACGGTCCATGCAATACGGACATGAGAGACGACCCTGGGTGCTCTAACCTGATAACATTACATAGGCTGGAAAGTCGTTGATGGTCCATATAAGTGCTGCCCTCATCTGAAAATTCTGCTTTCTAGAAACATCGTACGTTTTGGCACCTACTTCCCACAGCTGATTCAACTCATCTATCAAAGGCTATAAATACACATCGATGTTCCTCTTCGGATTGTTCGGACCCGTGATAATAACGGTTAGGAACATATACAGAGTCTTCATGCACATCTAAGGCGGTAGATTGTACGGAGTGACGATCACAAGCCAACATGAATACTGGGAGCCCGAAAGTCCGAATGGGATAAAACCGTCAGAGGAGAGCCCCAATCTGACATTATGCGGATCCGAAGCAAAATCTAGATACTCTCGATCAAAGTGCTTTCATGCTTCTCCATCGGATGGATGATCCAATACTCCTTCGATCTGTTCTCGCCTGTGCAAACTCATGTTTTTTGCAGTCTCCTTAACTATAAACAATCGCGATGTCAAAGGCAAGTAGTGCATCGAATCGGTAGGCTTTCTTGCACCGACAAACTTTTCTCTAACAGTGGCCTTGTAGCGATCAGCACCACAGAATCTACATACATCTTCATCCTTGTCGTCTTTGTAGTACAACATACACCCATTGCGACATACATCAATTTTTTCGTATCCCATCTAGAGCGATCACACCATCCTCTTAGATCGATAGAAGTCTTTAGGCAACTTTGCACCCTCGGGCAAGATCTCTATAATCAAATCGATCAGTCGATTATGGCATTCTTGCGACATGTTAAAATCGGACTTGACGCTCAATAATCTTGTAACCACCTCCAATAGTGAATGATCCTCACAACCAGGATATAGTAGAGTCCTTGCATTCTCCAGCAACTCCATAAACTTTGTAGCATCCGCATTCGGTGCCTCCTCAACTGCATCAAAATTGTCCGGATTAAAACTAGGTCCCGCCACATAATAATTGTCTGAATTAAAACTAGGCCCCGCCGTATCATAAACCATGTTCACCCACCCGTCGTCGTAAGCATCTTGGTCGTGGACATCCATATACGGCTCCACATAAGGTACCGACTCCGATGCTAGAGATACAAGTTCTCCAAGCGAGGTCCACTGATAGTAATTAAACGTGAAGCTCTTCGAGTATAAATGATATGTGACTTCCACTTATGTATGATATTTCCTGTTACGATATCTCATACACGGACACTTAATTTTGGTACCGTCCATATACTGAAGGAACGTCTTGGCGAATTGCAGGAACTGTTGTACACCCTCAATAAATTCATCCTGTACACCGCACATGTCATCAGGATGACGGTTGTACATCCACAAACGATGACGCAGATAGTAATTCATATCCATTTCTAGATACTTCTGCAAAAATGATAGTATGTATCATATAAATTATTACATATAGTGGTTTATCACCTAACTTCATAACTTAACCGTACTATAAAATCATAACTGATATAATACATACTTTTATTTATCAAAGTCTTAAATAAGCAATATTCAAAACAACTAACCATTTAAACTAACACATACACCTATCAACTAGCAGTCATCAAGTATTAACTTACCTACAAACTGAGAACAATACCCAACTAACATGTAATAATAACCACCCTTTAACATATAACTTAACATTTACTAACAATTGACACTACATCATGGCCTCTAATTCGAATACCAAACTAAAAGTCATATCTAATTATCATACTCCTACAACTACATGACACTAACCTTCACCATATACTAACCATCATCAATCATCTAACTACAGACAGTGTGCCACTGAACTAACAATCATCAACTTCAAGTTCCACAATCAACTTCCTGCCCTGGACTTAACTGTATTCAAATCTGAACACAACACCCACTGAACTACACCTAAACAGCAACCTGATTTCCCCATATTGATGCTTACTGCAGTTCTTCCTTCGGTGGACTATCTGACTACCTCTCCTCCGTAGCACTATGAACTGCACTATAAGTGTGCAGTCAACACACTACAGACAGTATGACATACTATAGAATTGCAGCTGTCCCCAACTATACTCCTAGCTCACTGACTTACCTCAGCATGCTCCAATGCACATTGGGCTGATGTGCCTCAAGTCTTCCCATGCTCACTGCTAGTAAGCAGTGCTCACTGCTGCTGTTACCTCTACTTGCCATGCTTACATGTTTACCTCAATCTATGTGCTTGTGGGCACTTAAACCCGAACCCCTCATATATTCACCATTGCACATCTAAAACCCAACTTGAGTCACGCTCACTGATACACTTGTATCAGTATACACCATCTCCTCACTCATTTGCTGCTAACATAGGACACCACTATGATACCCTCAACTTTGATATACCCTCCCTGTATACTTCAATAACACTCTCACACACACTCTAACTAATATAAAAGTATCAATACCAACCACACAAATAATACTAACAATACAGACACTATACGCACTGGCATTTGGTGCCAATAGTCACTGCTCCTGTTGCTTTCTCGACATTTAGTGCACATACATTTTAGTGTGCATGTGTGTCGAGTGTAGTGTCAGGGTGTGATCGTGGGGGATAGGTAGGTGTTAGGAATCAATCCTGATCAAAAACCCTAACCCTAACCCTAACCCTAACCCCAGGTCAAAAAACCTAACCCTAACCCTGTAGAAGCATGAAAAATACGCTGGATAGCTCTACGCAACATGGTAATACAGGGCAGCGTAAGCGGGGGACCCCAGGGCCATCAAGAGTATAACGGAGCTTTTCCGCTAAGCATGGCGTAAAATATGATGGGATCGTCCACATAAATGCAGTATGTCCAGGCCGCTTCAGCGTAGACGGGGTGCTTTATCGCCTCCATGGCGTAAAACTCATCCGCTTTCAAAGCAGCGTTAAAGCGTATGAGGAACGCTTCGTCTTCCCCGAAATGGACCTGTCAAGTCACGCAGTGAACCTGACATCTGACTCCTGACAAAAAGTGCTGCACGGCTACCCAGACGACGGCTAAAAAGATGGCAGACCACTCGGGACGTGCCCTACAGTATGATGGCGGATCTTTTCATTTAATGCAGAGAATTTGATTAAATATCACCGAACCATCGTTTACTGATATCCCCTCAGCGGAGACTGCTTTTACGCGTACAAGGGGATACGTTGCCTTATTTTACACAGGCAGACGTGAACTGTTTATGCTCCGCGGAAGACAAACAGACTGCCACGTCAAAAGCCGCTCTTTGAACAGGGCTCGAGGCACGCCTCTGCACCTAAATGCTCAGAACGGTGACAGGCCTTCAGAACACGCCTCGGCAATTAATGATGATGGCGGATCTCGGCATTTAATGCAAGAGATTTGATTATATCTCCAAGAGCCGTAATTTTGGCTAAAGACGTCCACATCACCTCGGCTTCTACGCTCATTCAGCTTTTGTGACTGCTCGGCCTCTACGACCACTCTGGCATGTTACGCAACGGCTTCTACGCCCATTCAGCTTCTGTGCCCGCTCGGCTTCTACGCCTCATCAGCTTCTATGCTCGTTCGACTTCTATGCTCATTCGGCCTTCTGTGCTTATTCGGCTTCTATGCCATCAGGCTTCTACGCCTACTCGGCTTCTATGCCTACTTGGCTTCCACGCCATGGTGACAGACATTGGCTTCTACGCCAACCTCTTCTATACGAGGGATACCCACCTACGTGGCTTCTATGCCGTGATCTTCGTAGCGATTATACGCCTTTTGTCCCTTAGTTGGACCCGTGTCACACGTTCATTCAAAAGGTCATCTATACGCAGGCTTTGGTTATTTTAACCGTTGTGTAAAAGGGTGCTGTACTTTCCACTACTCGGTTTCCACATCGATTGAGTGGTCACTGTCACCAAAACTCTATAAATAGAGACCTCTATCAACAGAGGAACAGGTCAAGATTTTAAAAATTGAACAAGGTCGAAACTTTGAAAGAAGATCGAACCACGGGTCGAAACATTGGAGATTGAGGAGAGGTCAAAGAGTCTTTGAGAGAGAGAGAGAGAAGCATCCAGAGCTCAGGAAAAAAGTAGCGATCGACGACATTGGCATCGTGCATCCATCTTCTTTCGCCACCTACGAAGCTGCTTTCCGTCTTCCACGGCACTTCTTCACCATCGTGTAGTCCAAGGGCTAAAGTGATCGACTGCAGATCAGACACCTATAGCAATCATCTACCCAGATTAAATAAATTGTACTCATACATCCTCGTATAGGATCAAATTGTACAAGTTTGTTTGTAAACCAAAGAAGGCGGGTTTCGTGCAAACCTCGTATTATATACATTTTATTCTTTCGTTTAATACCACAAACAAGATGGCGACTCTGCTGGGGACTTCTTTCTCTTCTGATGAGGAAGCGATTGCTCAACACGATGCGGTATCCGTGGGATCCGTGAAGAAGACACTGGTCGTCCAGTTCGACCAGTCTGCCTACGAAGACATGCTTTAAACGGGGGGTAGCTCTCACTCTCTCTCTGTACAAAACAACAGGAAGCTGCGCAAGGTCTGGATGCCCAAGACATCCTCTACCATTCCTGTGTACTCTTCGATCTCTCCGATCTCTCCGATCTCTCCGACCAATGAGGTTGTAGCATTGCTTTCTCCGTGCCCTGCACGTAAAATTCAGTCTCCCACTATGCGCGGTACAGACGAAACTTTGGGCAAAGCCTCAGCGCTAACCCAGAAGTATCCACCGTGCCCCGCACATAAAATTTAGTCTTCCGCTACGCGCGGTACAGACGAAACTTCGGGCAAAGCCTCAGTGCTAACCCAGAAGTATCCACTGCGCTCTACGCGTAGAAACCAGTCTCCCGCTACGCACGGTACAGACAAAACTTTGGGCAAAGCCTCAGCGCTAACCCAGAAGTATCCACTGCGCTCTACGCGTAGAAACCAGTCTCCCGCTATGCGCGGTACAGACAAAACTTTGGGCAAAGCCTCAGCGCTAACCCAGTGGTATCCACTGCGCTCTACGCGTAGAAACCAATCTCCCGTCCGTGGCAGAATAGACAAAACTTCTGATGATGCCTCAGCGCCAAATCGGAAGTACAAAGCACGCTCCGCACGTAAGACAATATCTGACCTCTACGGGGAACCAGATGACACCCGTGATCTCCGCAAGGGAAAACAAGCGGCGAGCTACTTAACTTCTCAGCATGTACGCCAGCAAGGGAACAATCTACCCGCCCTCCAAATTACGCGAGAAGCTGATGGCCGCCTGAGGACATCCTCAGCCTTACGCCAACCAGAGCGAAGCTCGAAATTATGCCAGGCAAAGTCCCTAAGAGTACGGAAGGTTCTATTGATGGAAAGACACACTCCTCAGAGATTATCCGCCACCCAGATGGCCGATCTTTTGTATATGGGTGGCACAAGGAAGACTATGGTCCCCATTGTCCGCATACCTACCATGGCGAACCGAAGGAACGAGCAGTCTTCTTCTGTAAATTCTCCTGACCTACGGGATTATCTAATCCAGAAACGCAAAAACAAGTCTTATAAACGGACTTCAGTTCCCCTAACGGTCAAACGCGGAGAGATCTTATGGGAAGATACGTTAACGTCTAATGTCGTCATAACAGGTAGACCACATGAAGATTCCATCTTTATTATTCCACCAACTCGCGACGATCAGCATCCAATAATCTTCAGTCGCAGACGGGATACCCCGATCATACAGGAAGAATCTCGCGAGTCTGAAACTGGCAGGATACAAACCCACCGATATAGCCCGCAAGCATTAAATATTATGCGAAGCATGGGTTATGATTTGAAGCTGAAACAAGACCTCAACAATGGAAAAGGTAGACGAACACCATTGCGGGGTAATTCTCACCATCAACAAGCTCGTTTCGGGTTGGGATATACTGCATCTCTTACAAAACCCAAAACTCCAAAATCTAATCTTGTACAACCAGAGGCGGCTCCTGTCGAATCAGTTTCTATGGCCGGAGGCCGCGGCATGTCTGGGGGTAACTCACCTCGACAAAACCAGGCAGCATCCAAGGCTAGGGGCAGAATGTCCTCAAGATTCGAAGATGATGCAACAACGACAATCTTTCCGGAAGACCGTGAAACTAGGGCATCAGGAGCCCTACGACCAAAAAGGACTTTCTCCTTCAAAGAAGATGACATAATTGAAATCTTCAATATATTGAGGAAGGAACGCAAGCTTCAGCTACCCGACATCAGATACCCTGAGAGGACCGGCGGAGTCGATGACCCTGATTATTGCCTCTTCTATCGGTACACCCATCACCCTATAAGGGCCTGCTATGTACTAAAAAGGAGAATTCAGGAATTGATCGACGCCAAGGTCATCACTTTGCATTTATAAGCAAGGGAACGATCACTACAGAAAAATACCAGATGGTTGCCATCTACACTTAACACCCGTACTTAGTCATAAGTACGCCAGCAGTGTTAAGTCCACAAAAAACTGCCATGTCCATATCACCTCTGAGCAGACGTGTACCTCCATCTCCAAAGGAGTAACGATCAAAAGTTTGTCATGTTCATATTACCTCTGAATAAACTTTCGGCTATCCACTATCTTCTGATGTAGGTTGCCATCTACACTTAACACCCGTACTTAGTCATAAGTACGCCAGCAGTGTTAAGTCCACAAAAAACTGCCATGTCCATATTACCTCTGAGCAGACATGAGCCTCCACCCTTGGTCATCAACCTTTGGCGCAACAAGCAGCCGACTGATGTAAATACAGCCAGGAACGGAGTTCCAGATGATAATAAATATCCTTTTTTCCAGTATATCGATGCTCGAATTCCAAATCAGGAATCCTCTCCCCATGACGATATAGAACCTATAGCGCAAAAATTCTTCGAAGCTATAGATTCCTATCATCCGTACATATGGGAAGTAGCGTCATCATCCAATGTCGTCACGACATATGGACCACATGAGGACACTATCTTCATTTTTTTGCCCACCCGCAGCAATCATCATTCAATAGTCTTCGGCCGCACGTGCAACAAATCGACTATACAAGAAGATTCCTTCGATGACGAGGCTGGTGAAATACAAGTTCACAGGTACAGCCCGCAAGCCTTAAAGATCATGCAAAACATGGGTTACAACTTGAAGCTGAAGCCAGGCCTCAACTATGGGAAAGGCAGACGAATACTGCCGCACGGCAATCCCCACTATCAACAAACCCGCTTCGGGTTAGGGTATGCCACCTCCCTTACGACTTCCAAGTCAGATGAGGACATCCTTTGCCCTTTTCAAGATGGCTCGTCTCCCTCCAACTCATTTCGTGCTCTCGAGCAAACATTACCAGTAAATATGGTAGTGACGGATCCCTTCGAATCAGACGAACAAGAATTCGAACTATTCGAGAATGATGCTTGGGCTCAGCAAATGGATACACAGTGGGAATTTCGCTTCGAGCAGAGAGAACCTCCCACCAAAGATAAAGTTATCCAGATTAATGTTGGGGATGAACTTTCACCAAAGTCGATATTTATCAACAACAATCTTTCCCCAGCTGAAAGGGAAGAAGTCATTCAACTGATAAAAGAATACATCGACGTCTTTGCGTGGAATTATGAGGATATGCCAGGACTTGATCCAAATATGGCTACTCATAAACTCAACATATTGCCCGATTCAAAGCCTGTGAAGCAGCACCAACACCGGTTTCGCCCGGATATGATGGACGCCATTGAAGCTGAAGTCAAGAAGTTGATAGCCTTCGGTTTCATCCGGGAGGAACAACACCCCGACTGGGTCGCTAATGTTATCCCAGTCATGAAGAAGAATGGGAAAGTACGAGTCTGCATCGATTACCGAGATCTGAACGCAGCCTACCCCAAGGACGAGTTTTCTCTTCCCATCACAGATGTCATGATTGACAATACCTGCGATTTCGAACGTATGTCTTTCATGGACGGATTTTCAGGATACAATCAAATCAAGATGCATCCTGAAGACGAGAAGCATACTACCTTTCGGACACCATTGGGGGTATATTGCTATACGGTCATGCCCTTCGGGTTGAAGAACGCCGGAGCTACTTACCAACGGGCTATGAGTAACATATTCTACAAGCATTTACACAAAACAGTGGAATGTTACGTAGACGATATAGCTGTCAAAGGCCGCCTCAGTGTCAATCACATCCAAGACTTGAAGACGATATTTGAGCTGATGCGCCAACATCAACTCAAAATGAATCCTATAAAGTCCTTTCTGGGTGTATCTAGTGGCAAATTTTTGGGATTCATCATTACCGCCAAAGGCATTCAAGTGGACCCTGATAAAGTCAAGGCCATCTTGGAAATGCGACTACCCCGTAATCTGAGGGAACTCAGAGGATTTTAAGGTCGTCTGGCCTATATCCGGAGATTCATATCCAACCTCTCTGGAAGATGCCAGCCTTTTTCTTGCCTCATGAAGAAAGGTGTATCCTTCGTATGGGACGAAGCCTGTCAACAAGCGTTCGGGGATATCAAGCGCTACCTCACTAGTCCGCCAGTTCTGGTACCTCCCGTCGTAGGAAGACCATTCTTCCTATACGTTCGAGCGATGGACCATTACCTAGGAGCTCTTCTCGCGCAGAAAAATAATACGGGACATGAACAGGCTATCTACTATCTAAGTAGAATGATGATCGGAGCTGAGCACCGGTACAATCCGGTGGAAAAAGAATATTTGGCTTTGATGTTCGCTATCCAAAAGATGCGACACTATGTCATCGGCCAGACTATTCACATCATCTCCAAGATCAATCCTCTTCGGGTACTGATGAACAAGCCAAGTGTTCTTAACTCCAGACTCGCAACTTGGGCGATGTTATTGACACCATATGACATGGTGTACGTCCCTCAGAAGTCCATCAAAGGCCAAGCATTTGCTGACTTCCTAGCTGCTCATCCGATCCCCGAGGCCTCCAAATTATACGAGGACATTCCCGACGAAGTTGCAGAATGTAGTTCCGTAATGGAAAGTGACGCATGGCAACTGTTCTTCGACGGTGCCTCAAGGACAAGTCCTAAAGGAAACGTGGTTTCAGGGGTAGGAATTTTCCTGGTTACTCTCGATAAACTCGTCATCTATCGAGCATACTCTCTTAACGAGCCCTGTTCCAACAATGTGGCAGAGTACAACGCTCTACTAATCGGGCTCCAAGTCGCTAAAGAGCTGGGGGTCGAATCTCTGGAAGCTTTTGGTGATTCTCTGCTTATCGTCAATCAAGTCAGAGGAATATATGAAGTCCGGAATCCAGACCTCATACCCTATCACCAAGCAACGGTCGAGATAGCCGTGACATTCAAGGGGTTCTTCCTAAGCATGTACCTCGATCTCAGAATCTGGAAGCCGATGCCCTAGCCAGTCTAGCTGCAGATTTAGCTACTCCTATAAGAAGGCAGAATTTGGTAATCCTTCTTAACAGAGATCTATTTTACGTAAAGAACAACGCTCACATCGAATGCAGTTACGCTATGAACACCGATCCTCCTACGAGAGATTGGAGAAGTCCCTTTATAGATTTCGTGGCATACGGAATCTTGCCGGAGGACCCTAAAGAAGCAGCATCCGTTAAAAGACGATCATTACGCTTCTACTTCGATGCATCTTCACAATGCCTATATCGCCGGACCTACGACGGACTGCTATTGAGATGTCTCTCTAATGACGAAGCACAGCAGATTATCCGTAAAGCTCACGATGGTGTATGTGGGGCGCATCAACCCGGTCCTAAGCTACAGGATCGTATTAGGAGAATGGGCTATTACTGGCCCACTATGATCGCAGACGCAATCAAGTATGCCAGACGTTGCAGGGCCTGTCAGGTCTATGCAGACTTTATACATCAGTCATATGAACATCTACATCCTACGGTTGCATCCTGGCCTTTCGAAGCATGGGGTATGGACATTATTGGCCCTATCCACCCGTCTTCTTCCAGAGGTCACCAGTTCATACTGGCCATCACAGATTACTTCTCCAAATGGGCAGAGGCGATCCCTCTCGCTGAGGTAAAAACATCTAATATGATCAGCTTCATCAAGCATCACGTCATTTATCGCTTTGGGATTCCCCGAAGAATAATCCATGACAATGGGCCTCAGTTCATCAGCCAAGTGTTTCATCGATTTTGCGATAAAAATCGGATAGAAAATGTCGCCTCTACGGCGTATTATCCAGCTGCTAATGGTTTGGCGGAAGCCTTCAACAAAACCATTATCAAACTCTTAAAGAAGTTCGTCTCTTCGAACAAAAGAGATTGGAACGAGAAGCTGGAAGAATGTCTCTGGGCATACCGCACAACGGTCCGAGCGCCGACAGGTTGTACCCCGTTCTCACTGGTCTACGGGAGCGAAGCAGTTCTTCCCATCAAAATCCAAATTTTGTCACTCAGGATAGCAGTCGCCAATGAGTTAACTCGGAAAAAGAATGACCTTTTAAGGCTTCAAGAGCTAGAAGGATTAGACGAGAAACGCCTTCAAGCTCAACAGAGCATCGCGTTCTATCAAGCGCGCATTTCCAGAGCTTTTAATCAAAAAGTAAAGGAAAGAGTGTTCAAAGTTGGCGAGCTAGTCTTAGTTGTAAGAAGGCCAATGATTCTCACTCACAGGAGCAAGGGCAAATTTTAGCCCAAATGGGAAGGCCCTTACGTGATCGAGACAACGTTCTCAAACGACGCTTACAGGTTAGCCCAGCCTAATGGAGACCTACTAATGGCTCCTATCAATGGCAAATTCCTGAAAAGGTACTATGCTTAATCTCCTCTGCTCAAGTGGAATAAAGGCGAAAATCTCATTCTGACAAAACTACTTCCAAAACGAAACTAGTTGGGCCGTATTCTATCATGTCCATATGACCGCTGAATAGATACGCCCTGCTAAAAAAAAAGTTTACCGAGAGTATATCATGTCCATACTACCTCTGATATCACTCTCACCCAAACCCGTCATTTACATTCCGAAATGATAGGTCCACAAAGTCAGATGAAAAGCCTCTTTATTATTCCCCAAAAAAGAGAGCGAAAGTGCATTAAAAAGCAAAAGCAAAAGTACATCATGAAGGGGGAGCGGCCAAATCGCGAATCTGCTCCGCCAATCTGGCCATTTTCTCATTCCTAGAATCTAAAATGGCAGCTCGAGCTCGCTCCCATCTCGTCTCCTCATCATTCAAGCCGGATCAGACAGAGAATGTGTAAGAGCGGCGTGCATGGCACTCACATGTGCCAAGTTCTATTGAGCTTCTTCCATCTGGCTCTGTAACACATGCACACCGGCGGCTGAAGCACGAGACCACTCCTTCACTAAAGCGAGCTCAGCCTCCAACTTACGGACCCTCGCTTCATTTTTCTCATGTTCAGCTTTACTCTTGGCCAACTGGGGAACAACAAACTCTAAGAGGGTGTGCTCGTCGCTCATCTCCTGCTGCCGCATCTCGAGGGACCTGCTCAGAGCTTCCAACTCTCCCAGCCTTGCAGTCAGCGAGTCGTATTCATCTTGGACCAAATCGTCAACACTGCCTTGGGATAGCTGCGAGTATTCGTTAATGGGTTGATCCAAACCATTAACTACCTCCGCTAGGGCGTCAGCTAAACCAGTATCGCCAAGGTCCCTGATCGCCTCTATCGAAAACTGAAAGGACCTCTTCAGGCGCTCAAAATTCAGATTCTTCTCCAACACCATTGATATTAGCGTTTTCAAAGTGTTGTAGAAGATACTGGTATACTGCTCGGTCAGCGCGGCTAGGCCCGAATGCAAGCTGGGAGTGGCTACAATGTTGTCGAACCTCGCTCCAGAGGCAACCATAATCGACGTGGCCACAGTCCTCGTCTCGACAGGGGGTGCGACAAAAGAGGAAGCACCAACACCAGATAAAGTAACCAGCATACTCGAAGGAGGCGTTGTCGCAACGACAGGGTCGTCCTCTTGAGGTATCGAAACCTCGTCGGCAGGTGAGCCGGCACCCGAAGATGCTTCCTCTTCAAGACCAGGCACCTCCGTATCAACGCCAGGACCTGACACGGAGCCGAAGGGCGCATATGCATTGCCCTCCCCGAAGAGGTCGTCCCCTGAGAAGAAGACAAGAGGAAGTTAATGTCCACACGATATTAATTTTCCTAAAGAAGAGGCACGAAAAGACGACAGTGATGCTAGGCAAGCTGTCATACCTGGAGACAAGGGCCTGCTAACTGACACTGGCAAATACTCTTCCAAGTCTTCGCCGAGATCCACTTGAGGCTCATCAACTGGAACCTCGCTAGAAGCGCTAACGGGCACGGCAGGGGCCTCTCCCAATGCTGATCCGGACAAAGGTATATGGAATCTTATAACCAGCCTCGAAGGCGACTTCGTTCCACTACCTGAAGCAGAAGCGGCGGTAGTAGCCTCCAGCTGAGATTCTTCGGCGCCACCGGCCAAAACTGTAGAAGGTTCCTCTCTAAAAGGCGAGGAACCCCCAATCAAAGAATCATCCCCGACATAGGGAGAAGCAGGCTCACTTCCGGGAGCCTCAATGCCAGGAATCTGGAGAGGACGAGTAACCATCCTCTTCGTCCTCTTACGAGGAGAAGCCTTCTTCAGAGCGAGAGCCCTTCGTTTCCCGAAGACTACCAACGCCCCTGCAGGCAGAGGTATTTCACCCCTCGGTACCAATACGAAAGGCTCATCCGGAGTAGCGGACTCATCACCCTCGTCAAAAGAAATTGAGGGGACTTTAACCCTTCCTCCAGGCTTGGAAGAGGGAACCCTAAAGCTTCCATCTATATCAAAATCGCGATGGAAGGTGTTCGTTGCCACATAGAACTGGGCATACGAATGCAGGATGCGCAGCTCCGTGGAGGGTGTGACGAAGGGCACAATAAAAATTACCCTGGTGCAGCCCATGATAAAATATCGCCATCCCCTCGGTCCATTGATGAGTCCACCTCTCGACCTGAAGCTGGTGACGGCGTTGCCCACATGCAACTGATCATACCCAAACTGCCTGGCAAACCGACTAGGCAGGTAGGGTTCGAAGAAGCAGTGATCTTCACTTCTGTACAGCAGGTGGGAAGGTCTAATGCAGACCAACTAATTGAAGGCTTCAGGAGAAAGAGTGGTCCTATCTCTACCTGAGTCCTCAAGCCTAATCCCCGATTGGTTGCGATGAACAGAGGGGACACTGCAAAGGAGCTTCCAGCTGTGACCGCAGTGCAGCACCCACCGACAGTCTAAAACTGTGAGCACATTCCAAGAGGATTTCTTGTAATTCAGCAAGAAACTCCCCTCCCAAGCTACTGTCAGAACCGGAAGATATCACCCGGGGGTTATAGAGAATTAACCATTCCATCAAATACAGGTATGGTAATTCCACCCGGGGAAAGCTTTCATGCCGAGCTTCATCAGCGAGCAGCGCCTCAGTCATCGCCCTTAGGCCAGCTTGTATGCGGCACACCACGGTAGGAAGCAAGCCCAGTCTCGCCCCAAATACCAGACGCACTACAGGCCATAAGGTATTGCGGTGAATACGATCCGCAGATGCGATGCCGGGTACCACCAGTCGGTACAGCCATATAGAGAGAAAACCAGCCAGTTGAGCTTCCACTACTAGAATAAGCGGTATTAGCGACGTATTTTAGCGACGTCTAGTTAAAACGTCGCTAAATTAGCGACTCTATAAAAAGCGTCGCTAGGCGTCGCTAAATGGCGATATTTAGCGACGTTTAGCGACTTTTATTAAGATTTTAAAAGAATAGTCGCTATAAGTTCAATTAAGGTCGTTAAACGTCGCTAATATATCTGATTTAGCGACGTTTAGCGTCGTAATTAGTGACGTATATATCAAAAAAATTTAGCAACGTAGTTAGCGACTTCATTTGCGTCGCTAATTTTAATTTTAGCGACGTTTTTATGTGACGTCGCTAAACGTCGCTAATTTTTGTTTAATTAGGGCTCGGTTTTCTTTTCTCCGTCTGTCAAAAATTTCGTCAAAAATTTTGAAACGTTTCGATTTCCCCCGCCCCCCCTCTCCGACGACCGGGTTTCCACGGCTGCGTCTACTCCAGCTTCCCCCTCCTCCTCCTCGAGCTCTAGGTAATCTCTCTCTCTCTCTCTCTCCCTCTCTCTCTCTCATGTGACACTGACACAAGACATACTTGACAGACACGACACACGCACACAGACACGACACACGCACACAGACACACACGACACAGATACACACGACAGACACACACAGACGCAGACACACACACACGACACACATACACGACACACACACAGACACACACACAAACACGACACACACACACAGACGCAGGGGTTAGGTTTAGGGTTAGGGTTAGGGTTAGGTTTTTTGACCTGGGGTTAGGATTAAGGTTAGGGTTTGCTTTGCTTGTAAGTATTTTTTTAGGTTACTTTTTGTTGTTGATTTTTAAGGGGCTCTATACATAAATCAATTTTGAAGGAGGGGGCAAATCAGACTCTCAATTGATAGCTTACGCCCACTTGACTTTTTAAGGGTTCTTCTTGTTTTGTATTGTCTCAAAAGAAACGAGAGAGAGAGAGAGAGAGAGAGAGTAACCTAATCTAATGGTAGAGTGAAAATGTTCCTCTCATGGAAGTAACCTAATCTAATGGTAGAGTGAAAATGTTCTTGTAGAGAGTATTAAACATATTACAACCCCTTGCATTCTAATGATCAGCTAAGCAATAAGGGTTGCGTGGTGTGTTAGGTGGAGTTATTGTTAACATGCATCATATGTAACAGGGACACATATCTATGAATAATTAAGAATAGTCAATTTGATCTTGGCACTTTTTTTTTGTAAGCTTTAGAATGATTATTAAAATTTGATTTCATATTATTGGTTTGGCTATAATCTACTTGCGAAGTATCAGTAGCTTTGAGTGAGTGCAAGTGTCCATGTGTTTTAGGGTAGATGTAAGCTTTAGAATGATCTATACTGCTACATAATCATCTAATTCTTCCGTTCCGGTCCAATAGCTAATTCTTTGCTAATTCTTTGTTTTCATCTATCTTACCAGATGGCACCCAAGAGAGCGACACCTCCTACTGTTAAGGAGGAAGTTATGCCTCCTACTGTTAAGGAGGAAGTGATGCCGACTACTGTTAAGGAGGAAGAGATACCACCTGCGGGGAGTTCCAGTCACCCAGCACCTATCGCGGCTGTATCTCAGACGGGGAGTTCCAGTCACCCAGCACCCATAGCGGAGCTTGATAACATAAACGCTGCTTATGCGCAGTATTTGAGGGACTGGTATCTGCCCCATTTTGGAAATCCTCGAGATTGATACTATAATGTTTCATATACTTATATATTATGCATTTTGTGTTACTGTGATACTCTGATACTTATATATTATGTGATACTGTTTATGTCCATTTGTGTGAGTGTGATGCTGTTTATGCCCATTTTGTGTTACTGTGATACTGTTTATGCCCATTTTGTGTGACTGTGATACTTTTATTGTCTGTCTATAATATTTGTGTGTATTAATTGTATGACTGATACTTTTATTCATATTCAATATTGTTAATCCGGTATTGAGTGTTCCACCGAAGGGGTTGACGAACCCATAGAATTCAACGGAGGGTTGCTCCGGGTATATTTTTAATTAGAAATTTATAAATTGCAGGAATAATAGTTTGGAACAATTCAGGTTTTTTTTTTAATTTTTTTGTAACTTTAGCGACGTATTAGGGGACGTTTAGCGACGTCTAGCGACGTTACAATAAGTCGCTAAAAAATTCGCTAATTAGCGACGTGTAATTAGCCGTCGCTAAAGACGTCGCTAAACGTCGCTAAATATGTCGCTGTACGTCGCAAATTGCTGACATGGCAGTACTGCCAGGTCATTAAAGACGTCGCTGTTACGTCGCTATATAAGTCGCTAATTAGCGACGTTTAGCGACTTTAATAAACGTCGCTATTTAGTGACTCGGAGTCGCTAAACGTCGCTAAATTTAGCGACACAATAAAGTCGCTAAAATACGTCGGCATAGCGACGTCTTTCCTTTCGGCGACTTGGTTTTTTCCGACTGCGTTAAAACGTCGCTAATTACGTCGGTAAAAGTTTTTAGCGACGTATTTTTGTTATTTAGCAACATTTTTGGGCGTCGCTAATTTGACTTATTCTGGTAGTGTTCCTTGGATAGAGCCCTGCGGCAATGCCTCAGATAGCTGCAGGCCTTAGTACCTACGAGATATCTTCCTATACCTTCGACGAGGATCTGATCCGGAGCCCTAGCATTCTCCAGGAGATCGTCAACTTCCTGAGCAGTCAGCACGCTCAGAGGATGCACAGGCTCATCCTTGACTTCCAAGACTTTCTCCGGCTGAGCAGCCCTAGCCCGGTGAAAAAAGAGGTAGGACGTCCATTTACTGGTGTGAGCCAAATCTGAAGGCTCAGAGTAGAAGGCGGTACAAGCAAGGTAGTGGCACATCAGCTCCTAATACACTTCCACTACCCGAGGGTCTGAATCCCCCAACTCCCGGTTCGTGGGAACATACTCTTCGTACGGAGTATCCCCCATCGGCAGTCTCGAGATCTCTGTCATCTCATGAAGGGCCAATCCCAACTCCCCCAGCGGAGTGGCGAAAGTCCCAGTGAGCAGAATGTATCGCTCCATCAGTGCCAAAAACAGGTTAGGGTTAGGAGGTAACCCAACGCTGGTGGAACTCACAGCTGCCAACAGACCGATGTTCTCCAACTCGATCCGAAAATACTCCAGGGCCCAATCAACTAAGCTAGCCCATCGAAGATTTGTTGGGGTCATCCACCAATTGCATCGAGGATTCGCCTTGGGGTATACTCCTCCGCGCCCCATGAAATCATTGCAGAAGGTCGGCAATTGCACCGGCTGGAGCACCAAGCTGTCTTCACTCGGGACACTGCCTGGGTACAACCCCCTGAACAAAGTTACAGGACCGGAAGGGCGGCTGACAAATAGGCCAGATTATTTCTGATAGAAGATCTTCCCCGGCCTACAGTGAAGATCGGGAGTCAGCGTCCACGACATCTTCCTGGGATGAGTAGCATGGGAGAATGCCGAGATGGGATAATCTCTCGGCATCTTGGGCAGACTCAAGACCAACTTCCCGGCAGGGAAAACCGAGAGTTCTTTCTTTGGCTTCGTCTGGGACTGCTTATCAATCATGTCCCCGAAAAGAAAGGCCAGCTTTATATACTGGTCCTCGCCTACATACGTCAAAAGCTCTCCATTAATCATGTTCAGCAGCGTTCGCTCGCCCTGAGCCGATATCAAGATTTTCCTTCCTTTGGGATATTGGGGTCCGGAGATAGGAAATACCACATGGGACAGATCCTCCAGATAGTTGAAGTGCAGCAGCCCGGCGGCAGAACCCATCACCTCGGCTAGCGGAGACTCGCCCAAGTTAACTACAAGGGTGCGAAAAAAACACGTCAGTTTTATAGTAAACGTTACAAATATCGCAGCACATGCCAAGAGGCAACGGTCTGAGCTCTACGCCAAGACTGTACAAACTTGATCGTTTACGCCGGAATTGTCATCCAGAAGCGTAAAAATTCAAGACGGCAGTATACTGTCTGTGCTTTACGCCAGACTACCGAGGTTCGAGCTATTACGCCAGAATTTTCATCCACAAGCGTAAAAGTTCAAAATTACACAGTATACACCAAGTTTTCGACAGTCAAAGCTTTTTACGCTCAACTGCAAAAATCTGGAGTTTTTACGCTGACACATTAGAAATGTGAGCATAAAAGATAAAACATCTCCGTGCATCATCTTCCTCAAAGAGGCTATCAGCACAGAAGACGACCTAGCGTGGTCACGTTCAACGTGTGCGAAGGATTTTTCAGTCGTTCTCATTCGTCCCAAAAGCTCTACCATCAGCCCGGGTCCACTGCTCGTCGGCGGGATGCTCGGCTCAGAATGGGGTTCGCCCTGTCCAACCGGGGGCACTCCTGTTTGGGCAGAAGAACGAGAAGAAGAATCAATCTTCTTTCCCTTAGAGGAGGAGGATTGCCTAGAGGCCATTACTGGAAACTTTGAAAGACTCAGAGAAGACTCGGAGAAGAGCTCGAACAGTCGGAGGCTTTCTTTCGCAGAAGGCGGATGAAAAGTTTTTCTCTCAGAAAACTTGGGATATATATAGAGTTCGGATGGACTCCTCGGACCCTGAACCAAATCTCCTAATTAATATTCGGTTATGATTGGGTCCTACGTCAGCCTATTATTCAGAGAAGGCGGACAGTCAGCGAATACGAAAAGTTTTTTTTTCGCGCAAAGCAGGTCAGCAGTTCTTACACTAAGGAGCTTTCTACGCTCGACAGCAACAGATCTATGGTTTCACGCTCGCAAGCTATAAGTCTATAGTTTTACGCCCGGATGCCTTTGTGCTCGATAGCTTTTATGCTCGAGAGGCCACAATCCTACGACTTCATGCCAGCAGATAACAAATCGATGATCTCACGCTCGATGGCACTTAGTTTACGCTCAGAAGCAACAGATCCGCGACTTCACGCTCAAAAAAATTTTCCTTTTCAGAAGCTACAAATCTACAGTTCTACGCTAAGGAGCTTTCTACGCTCGACAGCTACGAATCTACGGCTTTACATTCGACGCCTACAAGTCAGGTTTTACGCCCAGATGCCTTTGTGCTCAGTAGCTTTTATGCTCGAGAGGCTACAAACCTACGACTTCACGCTCAGAAACTACAAGTCTATGATTTCACGCTCGATGGTGTTTAGTTTATGCTCAGAAGCTGCAGACTAATGATTTCATGCTCCACGACTTTCTACACATCTGAAGGATACGTCGGCCAGATCACGCGTACATCTGAACGGTCCTCAAAAGTGGTCAATTGCAAAGAAATCGCACAGAGAATACTCGTTCTTGACCTCAAGATATCCCAAGTACCCGAAGCATGCAGAGTTCAACATTGAAAAACTACTCTTCTTTATGGGTCGATTCGAAGTTCATCCAGACTCCAGTCTGAATATTTCATCTATCAAGATGGCAAATTAGTTTGACAGCCATTTCTCGACCTTGTTCCAAGGGATTTTTGAGAAATCATTCTTGAAGATGATGTCTGAACAAAGAAATTCTGTTCATCAGAAGCAGCAGTTCAGAATTCTACGCGGTTCCTCACTCCTAAAAACAGCAGGACGGTTCGAACACTCGAATGCTACAACAGCTTTCTACGCATCTATAGTTATGCGTAAAAGACAGGAAAGGACCTAGCACTCTTTCTAAACATAGTCGGCGTAAAGAATCAGACGTGTCGAAGCTACACATATTCAGACTTCACAGCAACGTATGGCAAGATGATCATATGAAGAAGCAAGACAATTTATTAAAAGATTAAAGTCATGATTACATATGAGGGAAATCCAATCTGCAAGGGTTTTTCTTCATTTTTATGATTACATCTGAGGGAAACCCCGTCGACAAAGGGCTTCCTTATCATCGTCTGAAGATCGCACCGAGAAGCTGTTCTGACAGGTTCTCACGTTGGTGATGGTCTTCCTCTTCTTCCAAGAAGATGATCAGTGGCGGAAGGATACAAAATTGGGCATAGACCCATCCTCCAACAGAAGGAAAGCAGGGCAAATCTGCTGTCCTACAGACCATCGCCACTCAAGCCGGGACAGAGCTAGTCTGTCTGACACTCGTCACCGGAGGTAACGGGAGAAGGTGCCACTTACAAGCGCCATGGTGGAATATGATTCTTCCTCTCACCCGAAGAACCACCATACAAAGTTGCTGATTATCCCGAGCAAAGGAGGCTATGATATCCTTCCATGATCCATCGTTGCAGATGAGACTTGCTCGAAGACGCCGTCGTTTTCGGCTCGCTACATACGGGAAGAACACGGTCTTCTTCTTTCTCAGATCGACCCGACGGACTCCGACGATCATCCTTGTGTGGCGAAAAGAATGCGGGAAGAACAGGTTAAACTCCTCAGCCTTTTATAGGCGAGAGAGGTCACACCGGTCCCCAATAAATCTGCCAAAAAGTCAGCATCGACTGTTTCAACGCTTCATTCAGAAACGTTTCGAGTTACGAGGAGCGGTTCATGCTTCATTCAAAGCATTCCAAATTCCGAAGAAATTTGAAAGCTTTGAAGGGGGTCTTGTAGAAGCATGAAAAATACGCTGGATAGCTCTACGCAACATGGTGATGCAGGGCAGCGTAAGCGGGGGACCCCAGGGCCATCAAGAGTGCAACGGAGCTTTTCCGCTGAGCACGGTGTAAAATATGATGGGACCGTCCGCGTAAATGCAGTATGTCCAGGCCGCTTCAACGTAGACGGGGTGCTTCATCGCCTCCATGGCGTAAAACTCATCCGCTTTCAAAGCAGCGTTAAAGCGTACGAGGAACGCTTCGTCTTCCCCGAAATGAACCTGTCAAGTCACACAGTGAACCTGACATCTGACTCCTGACAAAAAGTACTGCACGGCTACCCAGACGACGGCTGGAAAGATGGCAGACCACTCGGGACGTGCCCCACAGTATGATGGCGGATCTCTATATTTAATGCAGAGGATTTGATTAAATATTACCGAACCGTCATTTACTGACATTCCCTCAGTGGAGACTGCTTTTACGTATACAAGGGGATACGCCGCCTTATTTTACACAGGCAGACGTGAACTGTTTATGCTCCGTGGAAGACAAACAGACTGCCATGTCAAAAGCTGCTCTTTGAACAGGGCTCGAGGCACGTCTCTGCACCTAAATGCTCAGAACGGTGGCAGGCCTTCAGAACACGCCTCGGCAAATAATGATGATGGCAGATCTCGTCATTTAATGCGAGAGATTTGATTATATCTCCAAGAGCCGTGATTTCGGCTAAAGACGTCCACATCACCTCGGCTTCTACGCTCATTCAGCTTTTGTGACTGCTCGGCCTCTACTACGACCACTCTGGCATGTTACGCAGCGGCTTCTACGCCCATTCAGCTTCTGTGCCCGCTCGGCTTCTACGCCTCGTCAGCTTCTATGCTCGTTCGGCTTCTATGCTCATTCGGCCTTATGTGCTTATTCGGCTTCTATGCCATCAGGCTTCTACGCCTACTCGGCTTCTATGCCTATTTGGCTTCCACGCCATGGTGACAGCCATTGGCTTCTACGCCAACCTCTTCTACACGAGGGATATCTACCTATGTGGCTTCTATGTCGTGATCTTCGTAGCGATTATACGCGTTTTATCCCTTAGTTGGACCCGCGTCACACGCTCATTCAAAAGATCATCTATACGCAGGCTTTGGTTATTTTAACCGTTGTGTAAAAGGGTGCTGTACTTTCCACTACTCGGTTTTCATACCAATTGAGTGGTCACTGTCACCAAAACTCTATAAATAGAGACCTCTATCAACAGAGGAACAGGTCGAGATTTTAAAAATTGAACAAGGTCGAAACTTTGAAAGAAGATCGAACCACGGGTCGAAACATTGGAGATTGAGGAGAGGTCGAAGAGTCTTTGAGAGAGAGAGAGAGAAGCATCCAGAGCTCAGGCAAAGAGTAGCGATCGACGACATTGGCATCGTGCATCAATCCTCTTTCGCCACCTACGAAGCTGCTTTCCGTCTTCTATGGCACTTCTTCACCATCGTGTAGTCCAAGGGCTAAAGTGATTGACTGCAGATCAGACACATATAGAAATCATCTACCCAGATTAAATAAATTGTACTCCTACATCCTCGTATAGGATCAAATTGTAAAAGTTTGTTTGTAAACCAAAGAAGGCGGGTTTCGTGCAAACCTCGTATTATATACATTTCGTTCTTTTATTTAATACCACAAACAAACCCTAACCCTAACCCTAGGTCCTGATCAGTGTCTGTGTCAGTGTGTGTGTGTGTGTGTGTGTCGTGTCTGTGTCAGTGTCAGTGTCAGTGTCTGTGTGTGTGTCGTGTCAGTATCACATGTGTGTCCTGTGTGTGAGAGAGAGAGAGAGAGAGTTAGGGTTTACCTAGAGCTCGAGAAGGAGGAGGGAGATGTCGGAGTAGCCTCTGTGGAGAGCTGGTCACCGGAGCGGGGGGGCGGGGGAAATTTTTTTCTTTTTAAAATTGAAAAAAATTTGACAGATGGGGAAAAATGAAACCGAGCCCTAATTAACCAAATTTTAGCGATGTTTAGCGACGTTAAATAAAAACGTCGCTAAATTAAAATTTAGCGACGTCAAAGACGTCGCTAAACACGTTGCTAAATATTTTTAATATAAACGTCACAATATACGTCGCTAAACATCGTTTAATTAGACATATTAGCGACGTTTAGAGACCTTAATTAAACTTATAGCGACTAATCTTTTAAAATCTTAATAAAAGTCGCTAAACGTTGCTAAATATTGCCATTTAGCGACGTCTAGCGACATTTTTATATGGAGTCGCTAATTTATATTTTATTAGCGACGTTTCTTTTGACGTCGCTAAAACACGTCGCTAATCCCGCTTTTTCTAGTAGTGTATATATGGGTAGAGAGAGAGGGGCGAGATATTGTGCGGGGCTTGCTGTGAAGGGAGGATGTTTTGTGGGGTTGTTTAGGAGTAGGTTGGTTGTTGGGTTTGTTAGTTAGGTATAGGTTTTGTTAGGTTTAGTTTATATTTTATTTTATTTTATTTTATTTTATTTTATTTTATTTCTCTTTTATTTTATTTTATTTTTATTATTATTAATATTAATATTAATATTAATATTAATATTAATATTAATATTAATATTAATATTATTATTATTATCATTATCATTATTACTATTATTGCTATTATTATTATTATTATCCTTATATTTATTTATATATATATTTACATATATAAATTAGGTAAATTTCCAAAAATAATATTTACACAGAAAATAAATTCTAAAAAATTATTTTGTAAGGCTTTAATAAAATTCTACACTCAAAATATTTTATTAAATATTTTATAATTAATAATTAGATATTTCTATAGTTATGTAAATTAAATAATTATATTATCTAATTAACTAAGTAATTAATTAACTGGTTATCCAACAAATAGGTAATAGTAAATAATATGCACATCTTATAAAATAGAATTTGCCTAATCTGGCATGGAGAATTATGGGATGCTAATTGTAGAAAAGTTAGGATAGAAAAATAACCATAATAAAATTATATATATAATATCTAAATATTTAACACATAATCTACGGTTGTTACACTAATGTCATACTAACACCAAGAGATCGAATTTCTGTGCCACGAAAGGATCCTACAAGTAGTGTCTCTTGTGTAAACTACTTTCTATGAAGGGCGATATAAATTTTGGGGCTATTCTACGTTATTAATATCCAAACCATGGTGAAGTGTCCTAATAAAATATTGGATTTTAATTGATTTGAAAATAATCTAAAATAAATACAAGGAATACGAAATACCCACAAAATACCTATTTTTGCGGAGGGGGTTTACAATCTATCCAACTTAAAAGAATTTTGTCCCCAAAATTTAAAAAAAAGAAGAAGGCATGATTTGCTAAATCCTTCACATTCGTAAGGCAAGTCAATCCCAATCTCTTCCAAAAATTTAAATAACAAAATCTATTTGATCCATCGCAATTACTTCAAATTTAAATTAACCATTGTTTAAATCAAAATTCAATATATCGTAATATCTTCTCGATTTTTAAATAATCAACATCCAAATTTAATTCAAATCTATATGACATTTTTAAGATTTAAATAACCCATATCAAATTTTACGTCACGATCTCTAACTATCATAATCTTCCCTAGAAAATAATTCTAATCAAATATTATTCCTATTTTCAACTTATGAATTTTGTACTCTTCAAATTTTAAATTTAATTCCATACTCAATATTTCAAATAGATGATCCAACAATCAAATTTCAACTCTTAATTCAAATCATCAAATTGTAAAAAAAAATTAAATCTAATTCACCAATTGTTCAAGTCTAGAATTCTACATTTATCCTCAAAATTTAAATTGATGATTCAACCTTCAATATTCAAAATTTAAATCATGTGCTCAAAGTATAAATATTTGGTCCGCAATATCAAGATTTCAAAATTCATTATCCTCATCGTCTTAATCATTCTTCAAAAAAAAATTCTCAAAATTAAAATGACTTAAATCTCTCAATCAAATCTTACTTGATCACAATATAAAAAAAAAATTCACCTCAAGTTGACAACGTAATTTCTACCTAACTTAGAATTTACCCATCTATCACATGAGGCTATACATTTAAGAAAACTACCTCAAATTATTTAATCGTGTTATTCAATCACCAAATATCTCACATGTGATATGCCGTTAATTACGAAAGATAGTCGCCAAGTAATGTGATTGGCCTATGGGGTATATCTACTACTCTCTGTGTATCAAACTTATTTCAAGCACGAGCGTTCGTCTTTTCGAAATAGGGGAAGACGGAAAACAACAATAAAGAATTCAAGGAGGAGATGATAGAATATAAGTACGGGGTTCAAGATGATTTAAGAATTCAAATGAGAGTTGTCAAGGCAGTTGTGGATTAAAATCTTATTTTGGTAAATTTCTATTCGTATATTCATATCAGAACAGTTATGTACCTGATATGAAATGCTCTGACCTATCTAGAGAGCAAGTATATTCGTCTAACATGCTAAGTCAACTATATATTAATCCACGTAAAGGAGTCATGCGAAGAGATAACCAAGAGCACTAAGGTTAGCTAGACCATAATACACCGATTTTGATTTAGACAATGTATTAGTGGAGGCCCCCAATAATACATATGTCATGAACAAGCTCGATAAAGAATAATCTTGTAAAACTAGGCTATAATAGCATAAGTCGAGGTAGTCCAAAAAATATAAGTATGCTAGATTATGATGAAAGAAGGTACAAAATAATTCAAGTTTACCAAGAAGGTGAGATTCGTCCGATGTTGTGCCTCTACAGTTGCCATACTAACTCCTTGTCTAAGTCTCTAGTCAACCAAATAGGGGTATGGACCTCTAAGTTCCACAGTCTAGATAAACACTATCTTCTTATGCAAGTCTATAATTGGTGTCATTCAATTATACTTCATTAATCGGTCAAAAGGACTTTGTGATACTATGTTGTGAGGCATACTACCAAATTAAAAGAATTAACTAATATTGTAACTACCTTAAGGGGAATCTACAAAATAATCTTGTTCTTGTAAATAAAGTAAAAACTCTTGTTAGGGTACACGAGAAAAAGATCTTGGTACTTATTAGGGTGTCCTATTTCATTATATAGGTAATAGTCATCTTAAGTCTTAATTATAGTGCTTATAGAACAAAAGTATTAATATTAAGAATGGAAAAGTTACTGACCCTTAAGTAAAATAGGATATAACCTATATTGAGATATGGGTACAAATTACTTGATTTAAAACTAAAGGATAATCATCAAATCATAATCTAAATGAGCAACTCAAACTTATCAAGTTCTAACTACTAAGCACATAATTTTAAAATTTAAGATTAACAATTATAATCCTAGCAAAATATATATCCTTAACATAAAAGAATTCACTTGGCCTACAATTAGAAGGGTTAGGTGGCACGAATTGAAAGATGAAGGAAAAGTTTATTCGTCGCACAAAAAGTGAGCATTAAGGTTTCGGAGGAACAATATATAAAATTAAATAGGGAGACTATTAATAATATCATGGTTTCTTAAGGGGAAGGTGGTATGCTAATCGCCGTGTTCGAGGTATGATCAAGGAAAATATTCTATTCATTCCTCTTGGCTTCCTAAGGTACTGTTCTGCTAATATCAAGACAAGAATCTAAATTTATAGTTCTCTAATACTATCTCACTATGAAAGTTAGGTTTAGTCCTAATATTCAACCTTGGATTTTTATTGGTTCCTCAATACTAGGGTCAAACGATATGGTCCAATTTTTAACTAACCCTAGTAGTGTCTATACTATCTCAAGTCATTCATAAATATATCAAGGGATAGTGGTCAATTAATCTATAGGTAAGGGATGCTAGGGTTCATTAGGTATTCTAAACTTAGTGATGTGCTAATATTCTAGTTGTATTCTTAGTAGGAATGTTACCCTAATTATCATCCTAACAAGGATTCCTATATTCTAGGAGAAGGCTATACTCAAGGTACTATTAGAAAAGTACATGAATCAAGCATGATGCAATTATTTAAATAGAACGGTTTGGAAGGAAGGTGAGTCATAGTCAAATGTGGATGATATCATATACTCTAATCCTAGGTACAGGCCTGCTCGGTACAATTACGTAACCGAAACGGCTAACCCGACCTGCATGGGCCACCACTAAAAATATGTCACGCCCTAGTCTCAAAATATGTAGGACTAGGAATACGTAAGCATGACAGCCGTATGTTTATGGAGACTCCAATATATGGAAACCATAACATATACGTACACTGTATTATGAACAATAAATTACAAGTGGTATATATTTGTCATAAGTCACAGGGCATAACTAAATCTCATCCACAAAAATCATAAAGAAATAAATGATCATATATGTCAATAAACCAAATATGAACTAGTCGAGAAGAACTAATAGTTGGATGGAGACAAATCCACTACCAATTAGAATATAAGAGAAACAAAATAATTACATCATCTAATGAACAACGAGACTCCAAGAGAAGACCTCCTCGAAAGATAATGAAGTAGCAAGTCCTGATCCGTGCTCCTGCAAATAGTCATGATCGTCTACACTTGGAAAGGGACCAGGTCCTCAGAGGGACGTAACAAGATACATAGAAGCATGCCAATAAAGTACTAAAAATAAGCATCCAAGGGTCGCCTAACCATCTATGTGAATGCAAATTGAGAACAACTTTCCAACACGTGAGCTATCTGGCTAAAAAGCATGATTCTCTCGGAGATTTAGGGGCCTAAAAAGTATGTCGTTTTTTGAACGCCATAGGCCGTCAGGTAATATATAGGGGTCATCATGACCGCGCATCTCCGGTGGAGCGTACGGGTTACACAAGAAAAGTGCAAAGGAGCCCAAAGGCCTTACTTTTTATCTTCCCCACCCCCTTGCTCTAAGTATGTCATATCCATGATACGATGATACCTCTAATAGTTGCCAAGTCTTCTAACATGCAAATTCTATCAGCAGTTATTCCTTATCGCATGTTCCACACGTACTGATGATCAGTCAATACGTAAGTCCGTGATCTATATGAGACTCACAAATTATGTAAAAAATGTGTCACAGCCAAATAAAATATAAGAATGCCTCATGATCATATGGTGGTCTCGTAAAATTAGGTCAACATATATAATAAAGACAAAATACGACGCCACCGTCGTTGCACCCAAGTTATTCTTGGACGCGCATTTTATATAGCAGTTAAAATATATGAACTAAATGGACAGAAATAAAATATAGGCACCAGAGGAAATGTAAATCACAATACAATGGCAAGGTATACTTGCTTGGCAAGAAAGCTGCGTAATATAAACGTCTATGTGTCATGTACACAAGATCAGAAACTATGGCCTCCAAATAAATATCTCCGGATGCTGAAATAAATATCACCAACATTTTCAGAATAAACGAGATAGTCAAAAAAGTCTACCCTTTCGTCCAATTTGGACACAGGGGCAAAACGGTAATTTTGAGTCAAAGATGGTCCACCTATGGGTCACTTTGCACCGAAAAGTATGACAGAGGTAAAGGTATCTAAATGGAATAAATTATAGGTCAAACAAATTCTAAACGTTGATACAAACTCAACGGTATGTCCAAATTTGGATTCCGGTAAGCCGATCACAAATTTGCCCTTAAAGTCAACCGTAGGACCCGCAAATAGGTGCCTTGGTCAACTGTCTCGGAATCACGTGAAACTTGGATCACAGGACCAGAGTGATACTATGAATTCAATGGCGCAAGTTTCGTCGCATTCTGACGAGCGTACACAAAATGGGGTGGTATTTTGCAAAAGTCACGATACGGAAACTTTTTACGGATACATGTTGATTTCGACGCGTACACACGTCCGAATCAACTTTCGTGAAAGCTAACTCGTCAGGATATACCATACGCGCATTTTGGTACAATTGTTATACGATGAGGGGGTCCCGTTTGGCGGAGCGCACTCCGTATCGCAAAATTTTAATTTTGAAATAACAAGTTTTTGGTCGTTTTGGAGGTCGAATAATTTTACACATAGAACAAATTAACAAAAACTAAAAGAACAAAAAAATTCTCGATTATATGGAGAAGAAAAACCCTTCAATTAGTTTTTGAAAATATTGAACAATTTTGCGGCAAATTGAGTGTGAACATGGGGGTTCGGGTTGAAGTTCTGAACTATTTTTGGTCAGTTTTTCGGCCATTTTCCGGTCGAATTTTCGACCAATCTAGGGCACGAAAACTCGTCCCACTTGAATGAAAATCCTAGAGGGTTAGGTTGTAAACGTACACGAACAAACCGCTCGAGAAAAGGAAGAGAGATAAGAGAGTTACATCACCTTTAAAATGGGATGCTGCTGCACGTACACACGCATGCGCGGATGGCCGGTGGCGGCGCGGGGTGGCGGCGGTCGGCGCAGAGTGCTGCAACGCGCGGCTAGGGAGGTGCGGGGTGGTCGACGCTGACGTCGGCTAGGGTAGGGTTAGGGTTAGGGTTTTATGTTTGATGTATATATATATATATATATATATATATATATATATATATATGTATATATATAGGTAGAGAGAGGGGGGAGATATCGTGCGGGGCTTGCTGTGAAGGCAGGGTGTTTTGTGGGGTTGTTTAGGAGTAGGTTGGTTGTTGGGTTTGTTAGTTAGGTGTAGGTTTTGTTAGGTTTAGTTTATATTTTATTTTATTTTATTTTATTTTATTTCTCTTTTCTTTTCTTTTCTTTTCTTTTCTTTTCTTTTCTTTTCTTTTCTTTTTATTATTATGATTAATATTAATATTAATAATAATAATAATAATAATAATATTATTATTATTATTATTATTATTATCATTATTATTATTATTATTATTATTGCTATTATTATTATTATTATTATTATTATTATTATTATTACTATTACTATCATTATTATTATTATTATCCTTATATTTAGTTATATATATTCACATATATAAATGAGGTAAAAATAAAAAAAAATATTTGCACACAAAATAAATTCTAAAAAATTATTTTGTAAGGCTTTAATAAAATTCTACACTCAAAATATTTTATAAAATATTGTATAATTAATAATTAGATATTTCTCTAGTTATGTAAATCAAATAATAATATTATCTAATTAACTAAGTAATTAATTAACTGGTTATCCAACAAATAGGTAATAATAAATAATATGCACATCTTACAAAAAGAGAATTTGCCTAATCTGGCATGGAGAATTATGGGATGCTAATTGTAGAAAAGTTAGGATAGAAAAATAACCACAATAAAATTATATATATAATATCTAAATATTTAACACATAATCTACGATTGTTACACTAATGTCATACTAACACCAAGGGATCGAATTTCTGTGCCACGAAAGGATCCTACAGGTAGTGTCTCTTGTGTAGGCTACTTTTAATGAAGGGCGATATAGATTTTGGTACTATCCTACATTATTAATGTCCAAACCATGGTAAGGTGTCCTAATAAAATATTATATTTTAATTAATTTGAAAATAATCTAAAACAAATACAAGTAATACGAAATACACACAAAATATATATTTTTGGGTGAGGGAGTTTACAATATCACTAGTATTTGGTAACCCTCATTATTAAAAATATTTTGAATATGTCATGACTGGCCCAAGAGAGAGGGGTGAGAGTTTTAATTTCTAGGATAAAATTCTGCTAAGGGGGTTAGACTTATCACTATCACATTTTCTAGGAAAGAATATTTTGGTCATTTCATAATTAATTAAATATTGAGCATGTTAAATATTTATTTATTGTATTATTATTTATTATTAGTAAGTTAGATTTTATTTTTGGACTTGTGTTAGTGGACCTAACTAGTTTAGATTAGATCCATGGACCAGCATTTAATTCTAGTTAGAATTGAGCCCAATAATAGGCCCAATCATTAGGAGGAGGATTAATTAAGTTAAACCCATTAGACTAGAATCTTCCCTCCTTAATTAATTTTTTCATGAGAGGCTCCAAGGGATATTTTAGACTTTACATAGTAGCTTAAGGGATGGTGCAAGGGAAGCCTATATAAGGGGGTAAAAACTTTCTCTCTCTTTATTTTTTATTCCAAATCTAGATCTAGAATTCCCCTCAACCAAATTTTTTCATTTCCACACCAAATTCCTACCAAATTCATTCCCAAATCTTCATTAGAGGTTATTAAAGCAAGTATCTACCAGAAGGAAGTAATGATCTACAAGGAGGAGCAAGGATCTACAAGTTTGAGGCTCTTTTCACTCAATTTGAGAATTTTATTAGAAATTCATCTCCCAATAGGTACAATTTAGTTTTTTTTCCTTTAATTAGACTCTAAATTTGTGATTTAATGATTAGAAACCACCCCATATGCTAAGGCTACCCATAGGAATTGAAATTAGGTTCATATGAGTCCTATGGAGAAAGTTATGGTGTATTTTGTGTCAATTTTGGAGAAATTTTGAGATTGACACATTTTATGTTTGTCAATTGGTCAATTAGACCAAATTGACATATGTTTGATTATGTGTGGCTAGTGTGGTATCCACAATTGGATACGTGTAGGCCGGATCCCAATAATTTGGAGATACGGGTTAATTTAGGGGTTTTCTTCCGACACGGGGGTTTGTGCATGTCATATTTTGACATGGACACGTAGATGTATAATTAAATTTTTTTATTATTCATATTTATTATTTTAGACTTGCTTGTGCCCTTCGGGGTACGTTTGGTTGTGTGTTGAACTCGTATCGCAAGCGTATCATAGATCTAGTATGATATGGGTGCGATGCACTCCACGTGTTTGTTTCATTGCATTTATAGTTTTAATATGCCATGTGTGCAGTTATTATTATATTAAATTTTATATATATATATATATATATATATATATATATATACTTAGAGAGGGGCATATATGTATGTGTGTATTTTTATATATGTATATATTGAGGTATGTGTCTGTGTGTGTGTATATATATAGAGAGATAGATTTGTATCTCTAATTGTCATGTGTGTATATATATATATATATATATATATATGAGTGTTTATAGTTGTTTAGGTGTGTGTGTGTGTGTGTGTTTATATATATATATATAGATATATGTGTGGATGTGTGATTGTGCGTGTGGTTATGTATGTGTTCATTGTTGTGAGAGTGTATGGATATTTATATCTAGTTTTAGGTGTATAGGTGTAGTGTGTGAGTGTGTTACTATGAGCAGTGGCCTGTGTGTGTGTATGTGTGTGTGTGTGTGTATATGTGTGTGTGTGTGTGTGTGTATGTGCACAGAGTGACAGGTGAGTGAGTGAGTGAGTGAGTGAGTGAGTGAGTGAGTGAGTGAGTGAGTGAGTGAGAGTGTGTGTGTGCAGGGAGATGGAGAGAGTAGCATCAAGCAATGCATTCAGCAGGCAGTGGCTGCAGCATCCTTCAACAAGCAGCAACAGCGGGCATTCGAGCAGCAGCAAGCGCTGCAGCACGTACAGCAGTAGCTGCACAGGCAGTAGCAGCTGCAACGAGCGCGACAGCAGCAACTGCAGCAGCAGTAGCAAATGCAGCAGAAGCAGCCATATGCAAGAGAGCAGCTACAACAGCTAGAGGGGGGGATGTGCAGAATAATAAGTACAGAGCAGGGTAAGGAGGTTAGTTAGCTAGTTGGCAAGTTAGTTTATTTGTAAGTTTAATAGTTAGTTAGCTTGATGAGTAGTTTAGCTAGTTAAGTTCCTTGATAGTTAGTCTAGTAATAGTTTTACTAGTTAGTTGATAGTTTAATTAATAGTTTGTTGATAGTTTAACTAGTTAGATTAATAGTTTAGTTCATAGTTAGTTCTTTAGTAGTCTTGTTATATAGTTATATAGATATATGTATATATATTGATTAGTAGTAGTTAGATGTATATATATATATATATATATATATATATATATATATATATATATATATATATATATATATATATATATATATATACTTGTGTATTAGTAGTGATATATAGTTGTATATATGTATATATGTGTTAGTAGTTAGTACAGTTAGTAGTATTGTATTAGTAAATACATGTTAGTTTATAGTTAGTTTACTGGGTAGTTAAGTATATGTAGATATCACATTACCTTGGGATACCAAGGTAATGTCAAGGTATTGATGGATACTCAAGGTATTGGGTTTGAGTATCAAGATGGGTGTGTAGTAGTGCGATACCGCGTTGGTTCAAAGCCAAGGTATCCACTTAGCATTAGTTTAGTTAGTCATATTAAATATTGTTGATTTTATATACATATTATGATATTTTCTATCTATTAATTTGCGTATCTTACGATACGGTATCTTATTGGGTTTCTAGTATCTTATTATAGCTAGTGTGGCCTAGTTGCATAGTGTATGAAGTCAATATCCTAGAGATAGACTCATACCACCTAGAAATAGCTAGTTTGACCAAATTTGACCAATTTGACTTAGAGTTGACCTAGTTTAACTGTATTGACTTAGAAATAGCTTTATGACCTAGAAGTTAACTAGTTAAACGCATTTTCATTCCAAACCTTGTATTAATATAATATTTCATGTTTAGGTCTGTGTGATACCAGTTCGGATATCGTTTCTCATCATTTGCTCTGGACCACAGGCGAGTACATTCTCTGATAATTTCTATTATTTGATTACTACTATAATTTAAATATTTAGAAATATTACTTATGATTCTTGATACGATGGAATACGAATTGGTATTGTTATTGGATCGTCATTCATGAGATGTTACCTTGATTATTGAGATGGTATCGAATATTGTTCCTTGTGGGTATTAGATAACATGAAAAATTATAGGTTAAATATTGGATACATTAGCTAGTAACGTGTCATGATTCGATCCATCGTATCAGTCGGGGCAGAAGAAATGCCAATTAAATATGTGATCAAGAACTATCGGCTAGTAGTGTAATCATTGGCTACTAACTAATCATGCAATTCACATATGGTTGAGTTAGCTCCTTAATGTATTTATTGAATCTCCCAGGATGATTACATATTTAGTTAGCATTTTAATCACATAGTGTATTATAGATTCCATATTTAGTTTATTGATTATGCTGTTCTATTTTAGACATTATAGTTCTTTACCTTCATTCTTGTACGCATTGATTTATATTCTATTGCTTTTATTGCATATTCTTTTATTGTTCTTGATCATCAGTTATATTCTCATCATAGATAGCATCCTCTATTTTATTGTTTTATAGTTTTTGTCAATTAATTGGAACTGCTATTGGGTTGTACTTTGCTCTATTTCTGACTGGATAATATTTTTCAGAGGATTCAGGATCCAGTATGCTCGTACTACGGTATGACATATAAGGGGAATAATATGTGACCACGCCATATGATTCCATATAACTGTAGGGTTAAACTAGGCAACTAAAAACTTGTAGAGTATTAGGAGGGACGAAATTCCGAGATCGTGCTTAACTAGCCGCCATCAATCATCTGGGGGGTGAAGACAGGCCTTTATTTGGATATTATTTAAATTCTTATTAGTAGATTATGATATCCGACTATTATACTATGTGTTCTATGCGATAATAGAACGGTGGCCTTACGAGGGACCGGTGCATAACTACTACGTGTTATGCAACGATTATCATGGCTCGGCAAGCCCTACTAGCATATTGTTCGATCTAAGGATTCTTATTGCATGCATAATATCTCCGGGATAATCCAGACTCCACCTAGCAAGTCGTATAAGTGATTGGCCAATTCTGTAGTTGAACTCGTTTGTGGTTGAATCTTTTATTGAATAGTTTAGGGACACAGACTATCATAGTGCAATGATCCAACCCTTGTCCTTGTTTGGTTGTAGGGTTAGATTATTGTATCACGATAGGCTATGGACCAAAACTAATATATATATATATATTTCTTCTGGTTCTGTTTCTTCATTCGTGCTTCCTTTGTGGAACTTGCTATTTGGGGTCTAACCCCACTGGCCTTTTATGGCCAGGTTTAGAGCCAGCACCCGAGGATCCAGCATACTTTTTCCTGATCAATGGCGCGCACCAGACTGTTGGCTGTTGAGGGACACAAGTGGGTTTCTTCTTCCCTGCTCGATATTATAAATTTGTCTCTTTTGGGCGTTTAGCCACCGGTACTTGTTAGCCATAGATCTGGATATTTAGTTTTCTTACATGATTATAATTAATCAAACTGTAGCTGATTATGGTTATGTACTTTTGCTACTCTGCCCGCTTCTTATTTTCTACAGCTGATTTCTAGAATATTTTGATGGGGCGATTGGGACGCCTTTCAGCTTTATCATACATGTTCTATGTTTGCTATTCTTATTTGAATAATTGAGATAATATATGTTTTGTGTGACCCTAATTGACTTGCTTATAGTGTGCACCCCCTTGTCTAGTTATAGTCGTGATCGTCGTATGACCTATAGTACCTTGTACAGGATAACTGGCCATGTCCGTCTCTGTATTCCGGTACTAGGACGTGACAAGGTTTTAGTGGTGGCCCATGCAAGTCTCTGTTTTCAGACTTTTGGGGTTTCATGGTCCTAGGAGTCTCAATCAAACATGTGTATTTGAAATCCTGAATTCATTCTTCTCGATGCCCTGCTTGATTGTCGAATCAATTGCTTCTTTAATCCTTATTGTCTTGTTCTTGATGTCTCTTATCATTTTCTTTAGGGTTTTTTCAGTTGCTAGAGCATCAAATCTGGCAGACCAGGGTTCCCCTGGTCCGTAGTGAGAGGCATCATCATTTCTGAATCAGGTCTGGGTTGAACTAGTGATTGAGCAGGTCGAGACAGTCGAACCAGTAGCAGATCATGTTGAATGACAGACCCCAGAGATCCCAGTATCTCCAACCGTACCAGCGGTGCTTGACACTCTAGAATTATTGGAGATCATTTGTGGGATCTTAGCAACTCAACAGCATCAGCAATTTCAACAACAGGAACATAATATCTTACTAAATCAAGGGTTACAGATGGCTCTAGAGAGAGGCAGAAGGACAGATTCGGGGGCGTCGGTCAGATTTTGCCGACTTAACTTGAGATACTTTGATGGCATAGAGGACGCCATCACAGCAGATGCGTGGCTCCCAGAAATCGAAGTTATCTTGGCAGCAGTAAATGTTGCAGCTGAGGAACAAGTTGATCAGGTTTGATTATAGCCTCAAGACCTTGCCCGTGACTGGTGGCCGTCAGTGGAGGTTGACTTGAGGCATCCTATCTCTTCGGACAGTTTTAGGACTCGATTTTGGGCTAAGTATTTTGGATTTATAGCACAATATGACCTCCAACCGAGGTTCATCGGTCTCAAGCAGGCCGGCAGGACCGTAGATGGATATACAACCTAGTTTTATAGGCTGAGTAGATTCGCTTAGACTATGGTAGCTACAGAGTTGGATAGAGCGATGAGGTTCCAACAAGGACTTTATTTAGATATTTTACAACTGGTAGAAGGGCACGACTACCAGACTTGCAAAGAAGTGTTGATAGCAGCCCGAAGACATAAGCTTACTATAGAGAGGTTATCGGCGAGGACGGGAGGCTAGAAGATGTCTCATGCTTAGAGTGGAGGAGGAGGTAGAGGAGTACCCCAAACGTCAATACCATTACCTGGCGTTCGCATTCATGTTTTGGTGCCACGAAGGGCGGCCGTTTTGACAGTGACAGCACCGGCTCGACAGCAACCGAGGCAGCAATAACAACAGCAGCGCTAGGGAGCACCGATAGGGTGTACTTACTGTGGCAAAGGAAGCCAAACAAGAGATATGTGTAGGGCCGCCAATGGGTTATGTATGAGGTATGGTAGTCCATACCACAGGATTGCCAATTTTTTGATGATGTAGAGGCCAGGAAGGCCAGTGCAACAATTTCCAACACTGACAGCACTAATGGCAGTTAAGCACAGAGGGCCGATAGTAGCAGTAAGGACATTAGCTCAGCATCCATTACCGACACAGGCTCAGATATACCAACAGCAGAGGTACCAGCAGCAGGGCCAACAGAGGCCACAATAGTGTATCCAAATGAGGCAGAAGCATGGAGCACAGCAGGGCCAGGCATTCACTTTGTCTCTGGAAGAGGCTTTTGTAACACCCCATTCCGTTCAAGCGGACTGCCGATTCAAGTGACAATATTGCAATGTTCCGACCCGCTTTGCTTAGGCAAAAATACTCGTTTGAGGAAAAGGATATCCTGACTTGTCTCTACAGGATTCCGGCTTAGGCTTTCAGAGGCTCGCTTGACGTATCGCTCAACCGAGGCGAATCATCGCTAAGGTGGGTGGCTACGGTGAACTTGTCTTTGCTTAGCCAGCACACTTAAAATCTGGAATGTTATATGCTAGTCGCTAGGTGAATTACCCCCTACATGCTAATAAGAATCCAACGCACCTAGCTAAAGGAATAATCCCAACTTGTATTGCTCGTGCTAGAACATGGAAATGAAATATTGCTTATATTCATACCCTCGCATGCCAAGTCCCTTACGGTTTCATCTCTCGGCTTACCTTCGGGTCCGAGCAAACGTGTCTGCTTATGTTTCTTAGAAACACATGCTTGCCTGCTTATGAATGTCTAACGTAATTGTATTGTGCATGCATTCTTGTTAGCCAGGAGACTATCAAATAGTCCTTC
This sequence comes from Iris macrosiphon, assembly GCA_036927795.1. NCBI lineage: Eukaryota > Viridiplantae > Streptophyta > Magnoliopsida > Asparagales > Iridaceae > Iris > Iris macrosiphon. Next base: position 85,069 of record JAYESA010000647.1, read on the forward strand.
TGTACAATTGAACCTGCAAGTATCCGGGACCGTTAGGTCGCCAAGGCAATCCCCGAACCAGGGGTACGTATCAGGGCAAGTAAATATTGAACGAGAATCCTGCAACGTTATAACTGAATGATAATCACATCAAGTTTACATCTGAACGAGAATCACGTCACGTAAAGAATGAATCCCAGCTCGTGGAGTAAACGCTCGGTTCAGAACAAGAATCATGGATTATCATATCAAGTTATGGATTTTGAAAGACCCTGACCTGCATGTCGCAGACAACTCAAAAATGAGGCATCGTTCCACGGGCGGTCTCTGGGGCACTGAAACCGATCCGATCCGGATGGAACATTAACGTAATAGTCTCATATGATTGACGGGATGGTTTACAGCGCCTCACGTGCTTTCGTTGCATTCTCTACCCCGCCAATGACTATAGTCCTTTATGGCCATGCCAGCGACAAACGTTCATATAGATAAGTCATCCTCGTTTAGCGGCTATCCACGTGCAAGTCATTGTATCGTGTCAATGAATAACTGAACTCCTGAACGATCATGATACAATGACTCTCGTGTTTGCATATACTATTGCCTTGGTTTCATTATGAATGCCCCTGAATGTTTAATACTTGCCCGTGCTTTAATTAATACTGTTTTCCTTGGAAAGAGAAGGATAAATGGTAAGTTGGTAAGTCTCGCCGTATTTTCTCTCATGTCGCACGGCGCACTGCCACACGAGTTAGGCTATTCAATCATTGTATGAAACTGATCCTAAGGCAACTAGAAAGACAACTTAATAGTTGGTGTAGGGAACCTATATTACGTGTTTGGATTTGTTGAGCAGGCGAGTAGCCTTCCCACCAGTGCATTCAATGTACTGATAATCCACCAGATTGTATAAAGGGTGTGGGAGAACCTCGTTCGGTGCGGATGCCTCCTTCGTGCGTGCTAAGGCCAGGAGTTCCCTCTTAAGCCTTGGAGCGCTGCGTCCGGAATAGAAGCACATATACAAGACATAATATTGGAACATCTTCTGAATATCGTCTGTACAATCATTCCATAATTGTAGCCACTTTGTACGCTTTTATGTTTCAAAGAGAGAGTGCTCGAACGACTTGTAATCTCGGCTATACGCCGCCTGTAACACTTGTTTCAATATGAATAAAATAGTTGCCTTACTTCTATACTAGTGTTATTCAATCTTTGCTTTCGCTATATTGTCGAATCAGTGAACTTGTTACCGATCGCCTATGCGTTCATGACTCTACTGCACTCGGACAATCTGTGCGACTCTTGGCTTAGAACTCTTACCGCCAGCCAATGAACCACGGTCTTGCACGGGCGTGGCTAACGCTTGTACGACATCACGCCTGGATGGGTCACAAAGCGATCGTTCCACGGGAGCGCTGGCACGGTGATTCTCGTCTAGCGAGAACGGCTGATTTAGCCAGTGGAAGATCAGGGCGTGACAGGTTAGTAGCAGAGCCTGGCTTCTATGCCTTTAGACTTTGTTCCAAATATCTCAGTTTTGAAAGCTCATTCGTGGGTTATGTGCACGCTCTCTCTCATTGTCCTAAACGGAATATTCCAACAATAAGTCTAAATACTTTCAAAATATATTTTGAATGATATGATTGCTTGTATGATATTGTGCTGCGAGTGGCCTTTGTGCCAACCTGAGTGAGAACCCTTGAGATTATCGCAAGTAGCTTGTCCGATTTCACTATCTCTAAGTTTGGTTGAATACATATGTTTGAGGGACACCTTGAACTTGTGCACGATCCAAGACTTAAGAAAAATATGAAACTCGAGTGCTAAGACTTCGGTATCGCTAAGGGCGTGCATGTATCCGGAGCGCTACGAATACGTGTACAATCCAGACTAGCGATATGTTGATCTCGAATGCTTGTGCAAGTGAATATCCAATAAACAATTATAATGACTTGTGTAGGTTTGCCTCAGCCTTGTATCGTTAAATCAAAATTGATTGAAACGTACTGCTTGTCCTCAGTAAGTCTCGAGGATGAGACTTTTTCTGAGTTGGGTAGGATATAACACCCCATTCCGTTCAAGCGGACTGCCGATTCAAACGGCAATATTGCAATATCCCGACCCGCTTTGCTTAGGCAAAAATACTCGTTTGAGGCAAATGATATCCAGACTTGTCTCTAGAGGAATCTGGCTTACGCTTTCAGAGGCTCGCTTGACGTATCGCTCAACCGAGGTGAATCATCGCTAAGGTGGGTGGCTACGGTGAACTTGTCTTTGCTTAGCCAGCACACTTAAAATCTGGAATATTACATGCTAGTCGCTAGGTGAATCACCCCCTACATGCTAATAAGAATCCAACGCATCTAGCTAAGGAAATAATTCCAACTTGTATTGCTTGTGCTAGAACATGGAAATGAAATATTGCTTATATTCAGACCCTCGCATGCCAAGTCCCTTACGGTTTCATCTCTCGGCTTACCTTCGGGTCCGAGCAAACGTATCTACTTATGTTCCTTAGAAAAGCATGCTTGCCTGCTTACGAATGTCTAACGTTAGTGTATTGTGCATGCATTCTTGTTAGCCAGGAGACTATCATATAGCCCTTTTGTACAATTTAACCTGCAAGTATCCGGGACCGTTAGGTCGTCAAGGCAATCCCCGAACCAGGGGAACGCATCAGGGCAAGTGAATATTAAACGAGAATCCTGTCATGTTACAACTGAATGATAATCACATCAAGTTTATATCTGAATGAGAATCACGTCACGTAAAGAATGAATCCCAGCTCAAGGAGCAAACGCTCGGTTCAGAACAAGAATCGGATTATCATATCAAGTTATGGATTTGGAAAGACACTGACCTGCATGTCGCGGACACCTTGGAAACGAGGCATCATTCCACGGGCGGTCTCCGGGGCACTGGAACCGATCAGATCCGGATGGAACATTAACGTAATAGTCTCACGTGATTGACGGGATGGTTTGTAGCGCCTCACGTGCTTTCGTTGCATTCTCTACCCCGCCAATGACTATGGTCCTTTATGGCTATGCCAGCGATAAACGTTCATATAGATAAGTTATCCTCGCTTAGCGGCTATCCGCATGCGAGTCATTGTATCGTCGCAATGAATAACTAAACTTTTGAACGATCATGATACAACGACTCTCGTGATTGCATATATTATTTCCTTGGTTTTATTATGAATGCCCCTGAATGTTTAATACTTGCCTGTGCTTGAATTAACACAGTTTGCCTTGGACAGGGACGGACAAATGGTAAGTTGGTAAGTCTTGCCGTGTTTCCTCTTATGTCGCACGGAGCACTGCCACACGAGTTAGGATATTCAATCCTTGCATGAAACTGATCCTAAGGAAACTAGAAAGACAACTTAATAGTTGGTGCACAGAACCTATATTACGTGTTTGGATTTGTCGAGCGGGCGAGTAGTCTCCCCACCAGTGCATTCAATGTACTGATAATCCACCAGGTTGTATAAAGGGTGCGGGAGAACCTCGTTCGGTGCGGATGCCTCCTTCGTGCGTGCTAAGGCCAGGAGTTCCCTCTGAAGCCTTGGAGCACTGCGTCTGGAACAGAAGCACATATACAAGACATAATATTGGAACATCGCCTGAACATCGTCTGTACAATCATTCCGCAATTATAGCCACTTGGTACGCTTTTACGTTTTAGAGAGAGTGCTCGAGCGACTTGTAATCTCGGCTGTACGCCGCCTGTAACACTTATTTCAATATGAATAAAAGAGTTGTCTTACTTCTATACTGGTGTTATTCAATCTTTGCTTCCGCTATATTGTCGACTCAGTAAACTTGTTATCGATTGCCTATGCGTTCATGACTCCGTTGCACTCGGACAATCTGTGCGACTCTGTGGCTTAGAACTCTTACCGCCAGCCAATGAACCAAGGCCTTGCATGGGCGTGGCTCACGCTCGTACGAAATTATGCCCGGATGGGTCATAAAGTAATGGTTACGCGGGAGCGCTGGCGCGATGATTCTCGCCTAGCGGTAACGGCCGATTTAGCCTGCGGGAGATCGGGGCGTGACAGCTTTGGCATCGGGTGACATGGTGGCAGATAACATCACTTTCGTATCTTTTTCTCTTATAGCATTGTTTGATTTGGGTGTATATTATTCTTTTATATCTGCACGATATTTGACATGCATTAGATTGGAGTTCGAGATATTGCTAGAGAGGTTGAACATACACATTTTTCTATCCGACTCTGTAGCCACCATAGTTGGAGCAAATCTACTCAGCCTAAAAAACTCGACTGCATATCCATCCACTGTTCTACATGTCTGCTTGAGACCGATAAATCTATGTTAAATCTCATACTATGCTATGACTCCAAAATATTTAGACCTGAATCGAGCCCTGAAACTATCCCAAGAGATGGGATGCCTCAAGCCAACCTCTACTAACGCCCACCAGTCACGGGCAAGGTCTTGAAGCTACAATCAAACTTAATCAACTTGTTCATCAGCCAGAACCCTTGTTTGTGCCATAATGACCTCAATATCCTGTAACCAGGCATCTGCTATGATGGCATCCTCCATGCCATCGAAGTACCTTGGGTTAAGTCGGCAAAATCTAACCGATGCCCCCGAATCAGTACATCCTCCTCTTTCCAGGGCCGTCTGCAAACCCTAACTCAACCAGACATTATGTTCTTGCTGTTGAAACTGTTGATGTTGTTGCACCGCCATCTGGTGTTGCTTCATAGCTATCATTCCCCGAAGGATCTCCAACAATGCCGGGGTGTCAAGTACTACTGGTACTGCTGGTGGGGTACGGGTATTTCAGGGGCTAGTTGCTTGATATGTCCCACTTCTGGTTCCACTGTGCCAGCTTATTCAATTTTTGGCTTTATTCAAATTTGACTCTGAACATGTGCTACCTCCCATTGTTGCCCAGGGGAACCCTATCCTGCTATGCCTGCTGCTCCAGCAACTGAAGAAGCCCTAAAGAAAAGGACAAGAACCATCAAGAATAGGACGGGAAAGAACAAGTAGGCAAGCAGTTTAACAGTTCAAGCGGTGGTATCGAGAAAGATGAAGCAAGATATCAAGGGGGACAAATTTTGATTGAGACTCATATGACCATAACACCCCACAATTCTGAAAATACTGAACTGCATGGGCCACCACTAAAACCTTGTCATGCCCCAGTACCGGAATACGAAGACAGACATGGCCAGCTCTCCTGTACAAGGTATAGAATGTCGTACGACGGTCACGGCTGAAACTTGACAAGGGGGTGCATACTACAAGCAAGTCACTTAGGGTCACATAGAACATTTGTTGTCTCAATCAGTCAATAGGAACAGTAAATATAGAATATATATGACAAGGAAGTAAGACATCCCAAATATCCTACCACAATATTCAAGAAACCAGCTGTGCAAAAATGAGAAGGCTGGCAGAGTAACAAGAGTACATGATCAGCTTCGGTCTGATTAATTACAATCATGTAGGGAGTAAATATCCAGATTCACGGCAAACAAGTGCCGGTGACTAAATGCACAAAATGAGTAAAATATAAAATAATGAGTAGGGAAGAAGAAATCCACTCATTTTTCTCAGTGGCCATCCGTCTGATGCACGCCGTTGTTCAGGGGAAAGTACGATGGATCTTCGGGTGGTGGCTCTAAACCTGGCTATACAAAACCAGTAGGGTTATACCCCTAAATAGCAAGTACCATAAAGGAAGTACAAATGTAAAAAATAAAACTAGGTTATGAAATAGATGCATATATATATAGTCCTGTCTTATAGTTTTGGTTCATAGCCTATCATGGCACAATAATCTAACCCTACAACCAAACAAGGACAAGGGTTAAACCATCACACCATGATAGTCCATGTCCCTAGACTATTTGACAGCAGATACAATACACAAACATGCTCAGTTACATAAATGGCCAATTACTTATATGGCTTACAAGATGGAGCATGGGTTATCCCAGAGATATTATGCATATAGGAATCCTTAGATCGAACTAGGTACTAGCAGGCTTAGCCGAGCCACAAATCGCCACATAGCACATAGTAGTATGCACCGGTCCCTCATAAGGCCAACGTGCTAAGATCACATAGAACACATAGTATCATATAATAGTCGAATATTGTCATCCACTAAAGAGGCTTTAAATAATATCCTTGGGGACTAGCCTGCATACCCCAATTTAGATGACTGGAGGTGGCTAATTAGGCACGATCTCGAGATTTCATTCCCTTCCAATGCTCTACAAGTTTACTTACCTAGTTAACCCTAATATTAGCTGGAATCTCATGGTGTGGTCAGATGGTATTCCCCTTATATGACGTACTGTAGTACGACCATGCTAGATGCGAATCCACTTTGTCACTTGATAGTTTAATTTGGATTTATCCCAACGTGATGCAACAATCAAAAGATCCTAGCCACGCTTGGTCATTGACTAACTCTTATGTCCATGCTGGGAATTGAGTCGTATTACATGCCACGTAGCGCATAGGTACACCACAATGTAAATATATAATATAATCGCGTAGGAATACTTAGCTCGCAGGAACACATAGCACTTGTTAAGTGTATCAGTACGGATACAAGTAGTTGGGTCATGACGCATAGATGGGTCTAATACTTTTGTGGTCATCAAAGTCACACATACAACTCATAAAGTCCAAAGGAATATTCAACCAAAACTAGTCCAATAGAACGTGTGCAAGGGGTCGCATGTGTGCAGAAGGATCAAGGCCATATGAGAAGTTAAGCCGCATAGAGTCATGCCGCATAGAGTCATGTCGCATGGAGTCATGCCGCATAGAGTCATGGCTAGCTCTACTCCTCGGGATAAGTGATAAGGCAACGGGGAATAAAGTGTCAGTGATCTGACATAAAATATGATGTGACATAAAGTGTGTCAGGAAGAAAAGAGAAACCATAAAAATATGTGCCATGGTTTCAGAGTCATGCGTCCAAGAATGGTGGTTGCATACTCTGCTTGCCACATAACTGTCTGTGTCGCATGGGGTTCGATGCCGCATAGAGTGTTTTAGACTTTAGCGAAATTCGTATTCGTTCAGCGAGTAAACACAAGTATTCAAGGATAATTGTGCGATGGCAGTCATACTTCCAACAAGATGGACTCATGCTGGTCAAATATGCGGCAATAGCTCTAGCCGCATAACTCTCTCGGGCTACATAGCACTCTCAGCCGCATAGCACACTGGCCGAATGAAGACTTCATCTTCTCCAACAACAGGTTCGGCCATAACGAAAACTCCTAAAAACTGAAATCTTATTTTCTTCATAAAACTATATTTTAACTCCCAATTGAGTGAACCAAAAGCCAAAATGTTCGAAAAAAGTGCTCCATCCTTCATAAAAATTATTTTTCGAAAATACTATATTTTAGTAGATCAAAACCACCAAAAAACTCAAGGAACCCATAAAATTCTATGTTATAAAAATAAATCTAAGCAAATCTATCCATCAAAATCGATGACTCTAAGTATTAAAAGCGGTCAGAATCATCATAAGTACAGAATAGATAAATAAAATGCAAAGAAAGAACAAGAAACAAAAATTATAAGGTTTTTCCATGTAGTACAAGGTGTACTTGCCTATAATGAAAGAAGAGGAGAAATGAAGAATGAAGGAAGAGAGAGAAACAAGTTAGCTAATATAGCTAGGGTTTAAGGTTTAGACCATGGGTTTAAATTTAGGAATAAATCAATCCACAAATAAACCATGAGTCATGCTAAACCAAAGAATGGGTTTAGTCTCCATGCATGCAAACTAATGATCATGTGAGCAACAAATACTCTAAGAAGAAATAAATACAAGCAGGAAATAAATATATCCCAAAATACGTATTTTCGGAACGGGGAATGACAGTCATCCCTAGTTCAGTGGATGATACTAGTATTAGAAGGAGATGACTGATATTAGTATCAGTATTGACTGTTGGTATTGGTGTCCTTCAACTTGTAGTATCAGATACTCAACATCAAGAGTATTAGGTTCTAGTATTGAATTATAGGCTTCACCCAGGATATTGCTAATAGATAGTTAAAGTTTGATATCAACCTAGAAGCTAGTAATTGACCTAGTATTGGCCTAGAAAGCATATATTGATGCATTGTACTCATTATCACCTTTATTACATCTATTAACATGATATTTTACTAAATAAGTTTGTGTGACAACAGCTTGGGCATCGAGATACATCATTTGCTCAGTACTAGAGGCGAGTACATCTCTCTATTAGTTTTTATTTCGTGATAGTGTATATATCACTTCTTCTAGAACTGTATACTTGATTCCAACATAGTGGTTACACGTACTGGTACTATATGGATCCTGTCAGGAGATGTTATCCCTTTACCACGTTCAGCGGATACTCCTTCATATGTATTTTATCGTGTGCATCGAGTATTGATTATCATGTACTTCGTGTTAACACACTGTCTTATGTACAGTATGCTTATATTACTCGTGTTCGTAACGTGTCATGATCGGATCCATGAGTTTTGGTTGGGGACGGGGGAGTAAAAGTTGGTTATGTGATCAAACCCTATTTACCTTATGTATATATCGATTATACACCCCATGTATAATTGAGTTACCCCTTTTACCTCATATTCAACCCAAACCGATTACATAATAAACTTTTACTCTAAGGCACATAACTAGTATTATCTATTTCCATTACTTGTAGTTATTTTATATTGCATGTTCTTTCCTTCCAGTACTTTATATGCTTATTCTAGTTTATTTTTATTTCCTAGTTACTTGTACATCTTGTATATTTTTCTATTACCTGTCATATATGCTCTATAATGTATTTGGAACTGCTTTTAGAGTTTGTACTTCGCTCCAATCCTGATTGGATATATTTTTCAGATGACTGGTTAGTGGAGATGTGTCCCACATATTACGGGGCACAAGATGGTGAGCCAGCCGGAGAGATAGCACCTCTAGTACAGGAGGACGTAGCACTAGCCACAGAGGAGACTTAGCTTTTATTGTTGCTTTGTATTTGACTCTTTAGAGCCTTTATATGTATTATTATTTTGCAGACTATTGTGTTGTGACTAGATGTTAGACTTAGACTTGTATTTTTATGACTCTTTTACTTCTTTTCTCTATTCCATATAGTGTTATTTTTTTCTCTAGTTTGGTATTATGATTGAGTATTGATTTCATATATCATATTATTCCTCCATTTGGAGTTGAGATGACTGGACATGTACCCTATATATTTTGTGTGAGATGTTTAGATAGTATTATTGACCTAGACATTGTTCTAAGTCATTATTACGACGTAGGCTGGGCGTGGTTCACGTACTTGTGCCCTTATTCTGGGTGCGGGTCATGACAGCACCAAGTTGAGGTTCAGTGCCGCTTATTATCCTCAGAAAGACAGGTAGTCAAAAAAAACCATCCCGACGTTAGAAGACATATTGTGGGATTTTACTTTGGATTTTAGAGGGTCTTAGGAGGATCACCTTTATCTCATCGAGTTCTCGTATAGCAACAGTTATCAGGCCAGTATTCAGATGATATCCTTCGAGACTTTAATGGGAGAAAGTACAGGCCACCCTTGGTATGGGATGATATAAGTAAGCAAAAGATATTAGGCAAAGAGATGATCGTACAGATAGTAGAAGTGGTCAAGAAGATCATAGAGCGACTTTGGGTTGTGCATGACAGGCATCGGCATTAGGCGGATCAACACCGTAGGCCTTTAGACTTTCATATCGACGACTACGTATTCTTGCAAATTTTGTCGAACCATGGGGTTATTAGATTCGAAGTTCATGGGAAGCTTAGTCCGTGATACGTCGGTCAGTTGGATATCCTCGAGCGGGTAGGATATGTTGCTTATCATTTTTCCCTTCCGCTTTTATTACGTGATGTGCATGATGTATTTCATGTATCTCGGTTGCGTAGGTATGTCCCGGATCTGAGTCATATCCTCGACCATTCTGAGTTAGTCATTGGTCCCAATCTGAGGATTCCTATTGCATGCATAATATCTCTGGGATAACCCAGACTTCACTTAGCAAGCCGTACAAGTGATTGGTCGATACTGTAATTGAACTCGTTTGTGGTTGTATCTTTTGTTGAATAGTTTAGGGACACAGACTATCATGGTGCAATGGTCTAACCCTTGTCCTTGTTTGGTTGTAGGGTTAGATTGTTGTATCACGATAGGCTATGGACCAAAACTATGAGACAAAATTATATATATAAATATATATATATATATATATATATATATATATATATATATATATATATATATATATATATATATATATATTTCCCTCTGGTTATGTTTCTTCATTCATGCTTTCTTTGTGGTAGTTGTTATTTGGGGTCGAATCCCACTGGTTTTGCATGGCCAGGTTTAGATCCAGCACCCGAGTATCCAACATACTTCCCCCTGAATAATGGCATGCACCAGATGATTGGCCGTTACAGCATCCACTTTCCAATTAAATAAGAATAATTATAATAAATAATATGCTAGTACTAATGTGTACACATAAGGTGGATACCACCAATAAGGTAACACCAGGTCCTAGGGCCCATAAATGATTATTTTAGGATTTAGAATCATAAAATAAGGCAATTGGAATTTTCTGAAAATTTGCGGTAGTCATTGATAATTAAAATCTTATTTTTAGAACTTCTAAGAATTTTTAAAGGAAGCTTAGAGTTCAAATTTGACCACATATTTTTCTAGGGTCTAATATCCTATTTAAAATTTCTAGAATATCTCCATAATTTTTTGGATATTTTTAATATTTATTTTGAGTTACTTTAATTAAAATAATTAATTAAATAAGTTTATGTAATTAAAAACTAAAAAGGAATTAAACCTGCCCAGTCAGCCGACCGCGGGCCCATGGGTCAGCGTAAGCGTCACCAATGCAGTGGGGCGGGCCCTCCTGTCAACAACCCTGACGCTCGGGTGCGAGTGCGCATGGGTCTATGGGTTGAACCAAGATGACCCGAGTCCGAGACCGACTCGAACTCGGCTAAGCCAAGCCGCATGGAGCGGGGGCCGTCTGAAACTAGCAGGTTGTCTCAGATGGCCGTCACGTGTCCAATTTTTGAACCACGACTTTTTCCAATAATATATATATATATAGATAGAGAGAGAGAGAGAGAGAGAGTTATGGTTTTCGTCTTTTCAGCCGAATTAAATTTAGAGGAGAGAGAGAAAAAAGATTGTGAAGGTTTCCATCTAGGGTTTCTTTAACTTCGCAAGGCCATTACTCATAGCTACAGACTTCAAACGCACCCTCGTTTCTTGCGTTAGGATCCTAACAAGGTTAGATTTCTGAATATCAAACTTATTTTCAATAATCATGAACATAAAATTCTAAATAATTTATTGCGTGTTGGTTGTCCCAATTTTGACATATTTCAGTATTTTTGAGATTCTGGGAGATCCCGAACTCGGAATTATGATCCGCTAGAAGTTATGGAAAGATGATATGATGAAATTCCATAAATTTATTTTTATAAAATTTAAAATGCAAGTTTACTCTACTGTAAAATTCCATAAACTGCAACCTAGATGTAGTCAGAGAACCGATAAAACTGTTATCTTGGAGTCGTATTAGCTGTAACTTCTTACCGCCGTGTGACTTTGTGAAACCGTTGACTCCAGCATTCATGTGATGCTGAAATCTATAGGATTTCACACAAAAATCTAAATTTTATAGTAATTTACTTTTTGGTCAACAGGACGTGTAGTTTCCCTTCCCCTATTCGGGGAGCGCGGCTAAGAAATACTTGGTATCGTTCGATCGGGACATATTGAGTCAAGATTCTTTCCTTATTATGGATTGGTTTCTTTCTAATCAGTTCTCACATTCAGCAGATCATGCCTCAAGGAAGGACTCAGCGGCAGGGTCTAGATGGGCCTTTCTGTTGCGCTGGTTTCTTTGTCCATTTTCGATGCCGCTTGGTTGCTTTCTTGTTAGTTTTGTGACTTGTGTTTTCTTGAAAGTTTTTGATGGATTTTATTTTCTTTGTTCTTTGAATTTCGTATTCGTATCGAACCCTTGGAGACCAAGGCAGGAGATATTAATCATCTTTTGGTGCGTGCAGGTGATCGTGTAGGCGACGCGCAAGTGGAGTCTTGAAGATCTCCCCTTTCTCTCCCCCCGATTCACCAACTAAGTGAGTGGCCTTACTTTCGATTTGCGCCCTTCTTCCAAGTCTTTATTCCTAAAAATCTGACTTATTTGTGCATTCCGATCAACTATACCAAAATAATAAAATTGAGTCAAGATAAAAAGAAGAAATAGACTTGAAACACTTAATGCTTGTCACATAAAATTCCTTTGTGGTCATATTGTTGCATGCTTACCCGCTATACATGTATCTATTTTGTGTTCAGTTGTAGCTAGAACTTATTCATCTATAATTATTCAATGGATAGTACATAACTTGTGATTTGATCATATCAGCTAGTAGACTATGCCATCGCATTGTGCTAAAGTAGTTGTTCATGTTGATGTCTGGAAATACTTTGTATGTTAACTTAGTATTTAGATCGTCAATGTTCATGGATAACTTGTGCACAAGGTATATGGTTCCTCCGAACGGTCGCCGAGGCACCGGGGACGATTCGACCTTGGCAGAACAATGATTAGTCATGCTAGCAACTTAGCACGGGTGAGGAGAGAGTTTGTAGCGGGGCTCTCTACATGCGTTGCAAGCATCTCCATCTACCCAGACTATAGTCCATGAAGGCTAGTTAAGACAGTTATCCTTACGTATATTTAAACTGTGCAAACTAATTAATTCTTCTTGGCAGGGAAGGTCATGGTAAGTTTTGTACAGTTGGTTTAGTCGGTGTAGGTAAAAGTCACCGAACGGTGGCAAATTTTGTTATGTCATCCATTCTATCATATTTATAAAGAATTGAACTAAGGAAAGATAGAAAGATCACATAAAATAATATTGCATGTTCACATGAATACGATATCGATTTGGTATATTGGGTTAGCTTGCCCTCACCGGTAATTTTTGAAGTAGTGACCCTCGTTGCAGCAGGTTCTCCGAGCCAAGGCGACGCGAAGAGGAGCTGAAGCTTCCCCCCTAACCTTTTACTGATCTGGCTCGTTCGTGTTTGTGACTTTTGGAGCACAAGTACATAATCTCAAAGGAGCTCGCACATACCCTTTTGAAGCTCCTAAGCGATGGTGTTAACACGCACCCAAGGTGGTTTGTACTTTTAAAATATTAGTAAGGGATATAATATATGGATCAACTATCTTATTTTGTGTCCAGGTTGTAAGCTCATGCGGCATCCTCTTATGTTTTGAGTCAAGAGTAACAAGATGTTCATTATCAATAAAAGAGAATTTTTCTATATTTTAATGTGTTATATCTCATTGCGTACTTTATTGCATATGTTTCTAAAGTATATTATTATGCCTAGGCCTTGTGCGCGTGCACCTTACGCTCGTACGGTATCACGTCAGGGGGACGATTATCGAACTAGTGAAAATTGGGGTGTAATATATTGGTATCAGGGCATGGCTTCAGATCCTTTGACCTTCGTGTCAGAAGAGTTTTCTTGAAATGACCATGTCCCTCCTAGTTGAACTCTTGAATTCGCTTGGCCAAAATAAGATGTATTCCATACAGTGAGTCCATAATATATTTTGAGACTGATGTAAGTTACTTTTCTTTCAAGGAATGGCCTCAGAGCTGGACGTACACGCACAGGTAGTGGCGCAGGTGCAAAAGAGCAATTCCGGCACTTCGGGCAGCTCGAGAAGTCAAGCAGTCATGCCCTCTGTTGATTCGTTCGAGTGGATGGTGCGTTTGATGGAAATGCAGCAGAAGCAAGCAGAACTACATTAAAGTCAATTTGAGTCCCAGATTGAGGCTCAATTTCAGTCACAGCGGACTCATGCCGAGGCACAGTAAAAGCAAATGGATACCTTGCAAATGATTGTGATGACGCTCGTCGCCAATAACCATTCTGCATCAACGGCTGTCGGGACAATACTAGTTGTAGCTGAGACCGCGGGACTTCAGGGCTCTCAGGAATCTCCTCTCTCAGACGAGAAAGGTTCCATCCTTCAAATATCAGAGTTAAGAAGATGTGTCATGCTACCTTCAAAGGGACTGAGGACCCCTCTATGGTGTTGGATTGGCTGGTTGAGCTAGAGGACCACTTTAAAGTGTTTCGCATGGATGAGAAGAAGAGAGTTGCTTGCTCTCAGCTTTAGCTCTGGTTAAATGCACATGATTGGTGGGATATGCACAAATAAGCTATCTTGAGTAAAGATGAAAAGATGACTATCTCTTGGTCCGTGTTCCATAAAGCCTTCGAAGAGGAGTACCTTCCACCCGCCTTCTGTCGTGATAAGAAAGAAATATTTACACAACTTCAACAAGAAAATATGACAGTGCAGCATTACACCGCAGAATTCAACAGGCTTACAAAATTTGCTAAGTCTCATCTCTGTTATGCCGAAGGTTGAGCTCGAAGATTTGAAATAGGACTTCGACCTTATATTCATGCATACGTCATCGTCCTTCAGTACCATACCAAACGAGAGTCTCTAAACCATGCTCTCTCCCTAGAGTCACAATACCCCTCAGTTCGCACTGGCGCTGTGCAAAATTTCCATCACAAGCGCCCAAGCAAAATAGGAGGTAACAATGCGCACAAGAGCCACAATAACGGCGGCTCTCAGGACCATGATCTAGAGAATAACTAAGGGCCACCTTGTGCCTACTACCAAAGGCCAGGACACCATATCAATGACTTAGTATTCAAAAAGGGGGGTGTTTTGTTTATGGTAAGTTTGGTCAGGTTGCTCGCGATTTTCGGGATCGCCCCAACGATCCCCCTCCGCGCCATCCACAGCAACAACATCGTCCGCCTCAGAATTAGGGTCAAGCACCTCGAGCGAACCAGACGGCACCACAGAACGCTCAAGGCTGGTTCTATACTCTAACTCAGGAAGAGGCATTCGCATCAAACACGGTGGTGTCAGGTATATTACTTTTCAATAATGTACCTGCTCAAGTATTGTTTGATTCTGGTGCCACACATAGTTTTATTGCGGCATATTTTGTCGCCGAGAACACATTTCCTATGACACCGCTAGGCCTAAACCTTAGCATCAGTACTCCATCGATCATTGGTTTGTCGACTCACTTAGTTTATTGTGAAGGTAATATTTGCATCAGAGGAAGAAAATTATCACTTGATGCGATATCTTAGACATCAGGGACAACGACATCATTCTGGGGATGGATTGGCTTGGCGCTTTCTCGGCTACCATTGATTGTGCGAAAAAAAGTCGTATTTTGTCTACCCAGCGAGATCGAATTTTTCTATACGTGCAGTCCACCGTTGTGAGCGCCGAATGCTTGCATGGTGATCTCTGCAATGTCTGCTCAACGGATGATACATTTCGACTGTGAATGGTAATTAGCATCCGTTTGAGACATACAACGAGATTGCGCAAACGGGAGTCTACTTTCGGTGTGGTAGATTTTCTTGATGTGTTTCCAGATGAGTTATCCGGTATGCCGCCTGACCTATAAATAGAGTTCACTATTGATACATTTATAGAGACTCAGCCGATTTCTAAAGCTCCGTATCGAATGGCCCCGGCAGAACTAAAAGTATTAAAGGTCCAACTACAAAAATTGTTAGATCATGGGTAATTCATCATAGCGTATCTCTGTGGAGCTGGCCTGTATTTCTTGTAAAGAAAAATGATGGTTCAGTGCGGCTCTGCATCGACTATCGTGAATTGAATAAGACCACCGTTCGAAACAAGTACCCCCTTCCCAAGATTAATGACCTCTTTGATCAACTATAAGGTGCGACGGTATTTTCAAAAATTGATCTTCGCTTGGGTTACCATCAGCTGAAGATCAAGTCGGACGACGTGTCGAAGTCAACCTTTCGTACTAGCTACGGCCACTATGAGTTTTTGGTAATGCCATTCGGACTGACCAATGCCCCTGCCGCCTTTATGGACTTAATGAATCGTGTGTTTCGGCCATATCTCAACAAGTTTGTGGTAGTGTTCATTGATGATATCTTGGTGTACTCGAAGAATAGGAAGGAACAAGTATAGCACTTGTGGACCATGCTACAGACTATTCGAGACAACATGATATACGCAAAACTGAGTAAGTGTGAGTTCTGGCTGAGCAGTATATCTTTCCCCAGTCATCATTTCTTCGGGAGGCATTTCAGTCGATCAAAAGAAAGTTGAAGCCATCGTCTAGTGGAAGTAGCCTACGTCCGTCAGTGAGATTCGAAGCTTCCTTGGGCTAGCGGGCTACTACAGGAGTTTTATGAAAGGCTTTTCCAAGTTAGCGTCACCTTTGACTTGCCTCACACAGAAGGGAGTCGTATTCGAGTGGTCCGCCAACTGTGAAGCCTCGTTTGAAGAGTTAAAATAATGCCTCACCTCTGCTCCGCTACTTGCACTACCCGACGAGACCTCGAGTTTTCAAATATTCAGTGATGCATCAGGACAGGGTTTGGGGTGTGTACTCATGCAGCAGGATAGCGTGATAGCCTACTCATCCAGACAACTAAAAAATTACAAAAAAATTATCCTATGCATGACCTGGAACTAGCAGCAATTATGTTCGCGCTAAAATTATGGCGACACTACCTCTATGGAGTGGCTTACCGAATTTACATTGATCACAAAATCTTGATGTACCTATTCACCCAAACGGACCTTAACCTATGACAGCGACGTTGGATAGAATTGATCAAAGACTATGACTTGATGATCGACTACACACCTGGCAAAGAAAATATTGTAGCAGATGCATTGAATCGAGTGTTTGTGGGATCCATTTCCGTTGATCGCAGGTTACAAAGTGACTTTGAGAAAATGGGCATTGAACTCTGAATTCGATACCATGGCACGCGAGTTGCACAGATGTGATTTATACCCAACCTGTTAGAGAGAGTCACATCTACTCAGAGGAATGACCCTTTCCTAAGAAAAATATGCAAGCAGATTCTAGCCGGTAAGGTGAAAGACTTTGTTATAGATGAGAATGGAGTGTTGCGAGTGAAGGAAAGGCTATGCATCCCCAATGATGCAGAACTCAGAAAGAAGATCCTTGCGGAAGCTCACTATGCAGCCTATAAAGTCAATCCCGGGAGCACAAATATGTATAAATACCTTTGCACTATTTTCTAGTGGAATGACATAAAGAAAGATGTTGCGAACTTCGTATCGCAATGCATAACCTATCAGAGGGTGAAAGTAGAACATCAGAGATCAGGCAGAGAGATACAGAATCTTGCTATTCCGGAATAGAAATGGGAGCACATAAGCATGGACTTCATTGTTGGCTTGCCAAAGATGCAACAGTGGAACGACACAATCTGGGTCAACGTCGAACGGTTAACCAAGTCAGTGTACTTTATTGACATTAAAGTTACTTGGAGCATCGATCGCCTCGTCCAGACGTACCTTGATGAGATAGTTCGGCTACACAGAGTGCCGATTTCTATAGTGTAGATCGGGACGGACGATTCCTATCATGTTTCTGGGAGAGCCTTCATTTAGTGATGAAAACCAAGTTAAAGTTTGGCTCAGCCTACCATCCCCAAACCGATGGCCAAATAGAGCTGGTGAATTAGGTACTCGAAGACATGTTGTGTCTCTGTGCCATCGATTCAAAGTCAAGTCGGGACGTCCACCTACCGTTGGCCAAATTTTTATACAACAACAATTATCAGTCCAACATCCAAATGGCTCCGTACGAGGCCTTGTACGGGCTAAAGTGTAGGTCACCGATCTGCTGGGATAAAGTTAGGGAGCTTTAAAAAGGTTTGGTTGATCCGAGAGCAACTAAAAGTAGCACAAAGCCGGTAGAAGAGTTATGCCAACATTCGTCATCGACCCCTTGAGTTCTTCGCAGGTGACTATGTATTTTTGAAGGTCTCGTCCATGCGAGGAGTTATGAGATTCAGAGTAAAGGGGAAGTTAAGTACGAGATTCGTTGGCCCGTTCGAAGTCCTCAAGCGAGTTACTTCAGTTGCCTAGCAAATTGTATTACCACCAGCCTTGTCATACGTGCATGATATCTTCCATGTTTCATAGAATAGGAAGTACGTGCATGACCCAAACCACGTGGTAGATTTTTGTCAGCTGGATCTGCAGGCAGACTTGTCGTACATCGAAGAGCCTGTTCAGATCTTGGATCAAAAAGAGAAGCAGTTACAAAATTATATATTCTCCCTTGTGCACGTTCTTTGGCGGAACCACGCGGTCGAGGAGTCGACCTGGGAACTCGAAACGTACATGAAGAAAATATTTCCCTCATTATTCCATAGGGCTAATATCTATTCCTAAGTTTTGAGGACAAAACATATTATTAATTGGTTAAGATGTAGTTCCCCGTTCCCCCTATTCGGGGAGTGCGGCTAAGAAATACTTGGTATAGTTTGATCAGGACAAATTGAATCAAGATCATTTTCTCGTTATGGATTGGTTTCTTCAAAATTAGGTCCAATATTCAGCGGATCGTGCCTCAAGGAAAAACTCAGCGGCAGAAGTCTAGAGGGGCCTTTCCGTTGAGCTGGTTTCTTTTCCCGTTTTCGATGTCGCTTGGTTGCTTTCTTATTGGTTTTATGACTTACATTTTCTTGAACATTTTTTATGGATTTTATTGTCTTCGTTCTTTGAATTTTGTATTTCGTATAGAACCCTTGGAGACCGAGGCAGGAGATATTAATCATCTATTGGTGCGTGCAGGTGATCGTGTAGGCGACACGCAAGTGGAGTCTTGAAGATCTCCCCTTTCTCTCCCCCCCGATTCACCAACTAAGTGAGTGGCCTTACTTCCAATTTGCGCCCTTCTTCCAAGTCTTCATTCCTAAAAGTCTGACTCGTTTGTGCATTCCGATCAATGATACCAAAATAATAAAATTGAGTCAAGATAAAAAGAAGAAGTAGACTTGAAACACTTAATGCTTGTCACATAAAATTCCTATGTGGTCATATTGTCGCACGCTCACCCGCTATACATGTATCTATTTTGTGTTCAGTTGTAGCTAAAAATTATTCATCTATAACTGTTCAATGGGTATTATATAACTTATGATTTGATCATATCAGCTAGTTGACTATGCCATCGTATTATGCTAAAGTAGTTGTTCATGTTAATATCTTGAAATACTTTGTATGTTAACTTAGTGTTTAGATCGTCAATGGTCATGGACAACTTGTGCATAAGGTATAAGGTTCCTGCGAATGGTCGCCGAGGCACCGGGGCCGATTTGTCCCAAAAAAATAATTAATCGTGCTAGCAACTTAGTACGGAGCGGGAGTTTATAGCGGGGCTCGCTACCTGTGCTGCAAGCATCGCCGTCTACTCAGACTATAGTCCATGATGGCTAGCCAAGACAGTGATCCTTACGTATATTTAAACTATGCAAACTAATTATGTCTTCATGGCAGTATTTGTACATATGGTTTTGTACAGGTGCTTTTGAACAGGTGGTTCATTCGGTGCAGGTAAAAGTCACCGAACGGTGGCATATTTTGTTATGTCATTACATTTTATCATATATATAAAGAATTTAACTAAGGCAAGATAGAAATATCACATAAAAATAATGTTGCATGTTCACATGAATACGATGTCGATTTGGTATGTTGGGTTAGCTCGCCCTCGCCGGTACTTTTTGAAGTACTGACCCTCATTACAGCAGGTTCCCCAAGCCAAGACGACGCGACGAGGAGCTTAAGCTTTCTCCCCCAACCTTTCACTGATCTGGCACATTCGTATTTGTGACTTTTGGAGCACAAGTACATAATCTCAAAGGAGCTCGCACATACCCTTTTGAAGCTCCAAGATGATGGTGCTAACATGCACCCAAGATGGTTTGCTCTTTTGAAATATTAGTAAGGGATGTAATGTATGGATCGGCTATCTCATTTTACGTTCATATTGTAAGCCCGTGCAACATCCTCTTATGTTTTATGTCACTACCCCATTTCCAGGGCAGGATTTTTTTTTATTTTAATTTGGTAAATTGTGTATTGATCATAAATATTTGTATTAATATTTAATTAGATGTATGTATTTATTTTTATTAGTTGTTTTAGGGTTTTGGCTAGTCTGGACCTATGTCAGACCCCAGTGGACCCTTGTCAGACCCAACCAACACCCTTGTCAGACTTATTTATTAGTTTAGAGTAGTTATTTATATTCTAATTAGTTAGTTGGAGTGATTAGGATTTAGTTAGAGTGCATTTGGAAACCCCAAACCCAAACCCTAATTAGCATGACTTAAGTTGAGGGGTATTTTAGACTTTGTACCTAACCATAACCCTAACCCTATTTCTATTATATGCCCCTCCCCCCTTCCTTCCTATTTTCTGCTTCTTCTTCATTTTTCCACTCTCTTTCTTCATTTCTCCTTCCTTTACTCCTCCAACCCAAATTTCAAGTAAGTTTTCTTTCCCATTTCTTTTTCCACCTCTAATCTTCATCCATATCTAACCCTAACCCTTCATTTTCCTCTAACCTAGTTGTGCAAGAGTTACTTTGGGAGTAGAGCTTGGATTTGGGAGCTTGGGAGCTAGTTTGGAGCTTTTAGGGCATTTTGGAGACTTTGGCCTTGGAATTCTAACTCCTAAGAGGTAAACCCTAATTTTTTCCTTATGATTACTCTAGTATAGTGTAATTATTAGTTTAGAACCTTCCTAGACCTTAGTACTACCCATCGGAGAAAGTTGGAACTTGTTTGGATAGGTTTGGAGACTTTGACATAGGATTTTGTGTCAATTTTGGGTAAAATCCGAGATTGGCCCATTTTGGATGTTGTCCAAGGTTAGATAGACCTAGGTAGACTTGCTTGGGTGTCTTAAGGGTAGGTTCGTGACCCCGTTCAGACACGCGAGGTCGTATTGCAGAGTTTTGGGCGTTTTGGGCGATTTGGGAGTTTTTCTTCGACATGGGTTCTACGTGCATGTGGAATTTTGTCATGGACCTAAAATCGAAGAGTTAGCATTTTTGTGAGGTTTTAGACATCGATTAGAACTCGTAGATAAATTTTGGGTCGATTCCGAGTAGGTTTGGATTGCATTTCGCGAGGTATCGCAAGCTGTACTCCAAGTGTTCGTCAAAATAACCAATTGGCCATTTCGACTTGGTTTCTAGGTTTCAGGCTTGTGCACGGATTAGTTTAGCCTTGAGGAGTGTGTATTAGGGTTTTTGAGTTTATATATATATATATATATATATATATATATATATATATATATATATATATATATATATATATATATATATGTGTGTGTGTGTGTGTGTGTGTGTGTGTGTGTGTGTGTGTATTTATATGTATGTGGGTGAGTGTGTGTGTTGGTGTGTTTGTGAGTGTGTGTGTGTATATAGGTGTGGTAGTGTGTGTTTGTGTGTGAGTATATATATATATATATATATATATATATATATATATATATATATATATATATATATATATATATATATATATATATATATATACATACATATATATATATATATATGTGTGTGTGTGTGTGTGTGTGTGTAAGTGAATGTTAATGTGAATGTGTGTGTGTATATATATATATATATATATAGATACGTGTATATGAATGTGTAAGTGTGTATATCTATAGATATATGTATATGTATATGTATGTGTGTTTATATATATTGATATGTATATGTGTATTTGTTTGTGTGTGGTTGTGTGAGGGTGAGTGTAGGTGTGTGTGTAGTTGTGAGTGTGAGTGTGTGTATTGATTTAGTGTGTGTGTGTATGTGTGTGTATAGAATTTGAATGAGATAGAGGGGGAGTGAGTTTGTGAGTTTGAGAGAGTAAGGTCTGAGAGGGGAATAGAGGAGTAGAGTGAGTGAGTGAGTGAGTGAGTGAGTGAGTGAGTGAGTGAGTGAGTGAGTGTGGTAGAGGGAGCAGCAGCAGGTAGAGGGAGCAGCAGCAGCAGCAGTAGGTAATAGCAGCAGCAGCAAGTAGGTAGTAGCAGCAGCAGTTGAGTGATATATATATATATATATATATGTGTGTGTGTGTGTGTGTGTGTGTGTGTGTGTGTAGCAGCAGCAGTAGGTAATAGCAGCAGCAGTTGAGTGATATATATATATATATATATATATATATATATATATATATATATATATATATATATATATAGGTGTACTAGCTTAATGAGCTTGTGGGTTTACTAGCTTGTGGGTTTGTGGGTTTACTAGCTTAATGAGCTAGTTTTGACCTAGAATTTTAGGGGCACCCTAGTTTGACCTAAAGTTGACCGTAGTTAACCCGTTTGACCTAGAGTTGACCGTAGTTAACCCGTTTGACCGCCAAAGTCAATCTTTGACCTAGTTTTGACCTAAAGTTGACTTTTGGGGCTCTGAGTTGACTTTTTGGGCTAGAATGGACCAGTTTGACCCGTTTGACCTAGAAAAGGCCTAAAAGCTTATTTTTAGTTTATTTAAATGTGTTTCTCTCTCTAGAGCACCAAGTAATCTTGGATTTCCATGATAGGTCTTCGCGAAGCCAGTTCGGACCTCGATCCTCGCCAGTTGCTCAGGAGGTCAGGCGAGTACATTCTATGATAGTTTCTATTATCTGATAATTATTATAATTCAGCTTCTAGTATAGTATAATCTGATTTTTTTGGCACAATACTGACTAGTATTTCTGGATTCATTTACTTGCGACACGTATATTTCATGTCTGGCCTCTATTTCTGGAATCACCTACTGGCATCACATCAGGACTCACTACAGGCATCACTCATGTTTCTGGCTGGACTCATATTTATTTTACGTGTCGGGTCTTGGATTCACTTGTACTAGTCGGGGCAGGGAAATACTCGAGTAGACATGTAAACATTCTCAAATCTGGAATTACTCCCTCTGGTCTAATCTGGAATGATAGCAGCCGCACACCCAGTGTGCGGTGAGCCGTACTTACCCCTAGCCGTTTATATGTCGAAACAGGTATTTCAGAGACACTAGTTCATTATTTCTAGTCTGGACTCACTTACACTTCTTGACTGGTCTCACTTATACTTTATGGACTGAACTCATTATATTTACTCTTGCTGGACTCACTTCACGTTATTGTGCGCACACTTGCTCTTAGTTTAGATTTCTTGTATCCTGCAGTCATTATTATCTTGGTTTTGATTTTCATGCATCTTTACCTTTATGTACCTGTTTATATATATATATATATATATATATATATATATATATATATATATATATATATATATATATATATATATATTCTTGTTCATACTTCTTTTTTTTCACCTTGTGCTACTTGCTACAACTGCTTTATAGTTTTTATCATTTAACTAGAACTGCTGTTAGAGGTGTACTTGCTCCAATCCTAACTGGACATATTTTTCAGATGATCCGGAAGATTGGTGTTCGATATTTTATGGACCTCAGCCTGTCGATGGTGCAGACAGGGATCCCCTAGTTCAGGAGTGATTTCCGGGTTGGTAGCCGGGATCACTAGGACCTCAATTGTATTTATTAGCTTTTGGTACTGGATTTGTCCCCGACTTTTGGTTTGAGACTTTGCATTGTATTTGATTCAGGATATTATTGTTATAATTATTATTGTTGCTGTCTTAGTAGTAGTTGCTGTTTAGACTTTGTAGTTGTTAGACTTCCTTGTTATCTTACCGTGCTTAGATCGTGATTGAGTATATATATTATCTTTATCATATTGTTCCTCCGTTTGGAGTTGAGATATATTATTGTGTGAGATTGTTAGCTAGATAGTAGATCTAGATAGCATTCTACCGCCGATACTGCGGCGTAGGCTAGACGTACCCACGACTCATGCCCGATTTTTCGGGTGCAGTTCGTAATACATTTTTGGTGGCGGCCCATGTAGGTCTCGAGATTCGCAATTAGTGCGATATCGTGGTAGTACAATAATTTAGTTGTACTGCTGTGAACCTTCTCTAGGATATAGGATCTAGTATGAGAGTGTACTCAATCACGACTAGGAACAATTTTAATATAATATTTGTTATTTCTAATTATTCTGAAATTGCTTTCTTTTGAAATATTACTGTCCTTCTTTGATGATATCGTATCTTGCGCAGTATTGACTTCTTTTGATCTGTGTTCGGGATGCTTCCGAAGACACGATCCTATCGTACCGTTCCAGCAGCTGCCATCGAGAGGTTTGCTACCTCTCGTCCTGCTCGACTTCAGGCAGCTGCTACCGCTCCACTCACTACTCATACGGTTGAGGGAGCATCTGCTTCTTTCGGAGATTCTCCTCCACCTGTCGATCCGAGTACTACCACAGTCGTTCCGGTGGTGCCTCCACCACCTCTTGCACCAGTAGATGCCGCACAGTTATTTACGTTCTTTAGGGAGATGATGGACGCACAGCACCGCCAGGTGAATGTGATAAGGCTGGGCATTGAGAATGCCCACCAGGTGGACATGACGGCAGTAGACAGAGTGGCTCAGATCCATCAACAGGAAGAGCAGGCACAGCATCCTAGGCCGGACAACATCATTGACTTCCAAAGGGTACGATCCAAGGAGTTCCGAGGTACAGAGGGGATCCTTTACGCGGATGACTGGATAGAGCAGATTGAGGGGATTTTTTGGCTGGGACAGATTTCAGACAGCATACAGATAGAGGCAGCGGGCAGTCAGATATTCGATCTTGCTTTGACGTGGTATCACACTGATACGAGGATCGTGGCACCAGGGCTTACTTGGGAGGCATTCAATACGCTTTTTAAGGATAAGTTTTTCCCAGATGTGGTTTTTAGTACCTTGGAGAGCCAGTTTGAGGCACTCGTCAAGGAGAGCATGCTGGTGGACGAGTATGCAGTAGAGTTCTGCCGTCTGGACAGATTTGTAGAGGGCTTGAGTTAGGCAGCAAAGGCGAGGAAGTTTCGCAAGGGCTTGGTCATGGCGGTCAAGTCTTTGACTAGGAGTGACCGCGATACGACTTTCGAGAAGATCGTAGGGGACACTCAGAGGGCAAAGGATGACTTGGAGCTCAAGTCTAAGAGAGGTAGAGATGATTCAGGTAGTGCGAGTGGTAGTGCAGGACCGGCTAAGCGTTCCTATGTGCAGAAGACAGTGCAGTAGCCGCATCAGTGGATTGCACCAGCTATGGATCCTTTTCAGCAAGGACAGCAGGGTCAAGATCAGAGAGTGTCCACTTGTGCCTACTGCAGGAAGGCAGGACACACTTGGGATATTTGTAGGAGGAGGCTGAAGGTGTGTCTATTCTGTGGATCCGCTGCTCACCAGATGCGAGATTGCCCCACTGTACTTCCATTTGGTGGAGCACAGGATCGGAGAGTTGGAGATAGGCCACCAATGGCACAATATCATGCCCCGCACTAGCAGAGGAAGATACCCCAGCAGGGCAGGGCCTTTGCGTTGACGGTCGAGGAGGCCGATGCTATGGGTGTTGGGTTACCAGGCCTGTCTCTTTTTTGTTCTTCTTCCTGTCATTTTCTATTTCTTGTGGTGTGCTTCATTAGTACATGTTAGACTTTTCTTTTGTGTTGTGGTAGATAGTGTAGTGACCCTGATTGAGACTGTGATAACACGACCATTAGGACCATGATCTTGCATGTTGTTTAGGTAGAATTTCTTAACTATGATTATTGGGGGTTTGACCTAGAAAAGTGCGATCGACTTTAAATTTTGAGGACAAATTTTTTTAAGGAGGATAGGCTTGTCACTACCCCATTTCCAGGGCAGAATATTTTTTTATTTTAATTTGGTAAATTGTGTATTGATCATAAATATTTGTATTAATATTTAATTAGATGCATGTATTTATTTTTATTAGTTGTTTTAGGATTTTGGCTAGTCTGGACCCATGTCAGACCCTAGTGGACCCTTGTCAGACCCAACCAACACCCTTGTCAGACTTATTTATTGGTTTAGAATAGTTATTTATATTCTAATTAGTTAGTTGGAGTGATTAGGATTTAGTTAAAGTGCATTTGGAAACCCCAAACCCAAACCCTAATTAGCATGACTTAAGTTGAGGGATATTTTAGACTTTGTACCTAACCCTAACCCTAACCCTAACCCTAACCCTATTTTTATTATATGGCCGCACCCCCCCCCCTTTCTTCCCATTTCCTTCTTTATTTTTTTACTCTATTTCTTCATTTCTCCTGCCTTTACTCCTCCAACCCAAATTTCAAGTAAGTTTTCTTCCCCATTTCTCTTTCCACCTCCAATCTCCATCCATATCTAACCCTAACCCTTTATTTTTCTCTAACCTACTTGTGTAAGAGTTACTTTGGGAGTAGAGCTTGAATCTGTGAGCTTGGGAGCTAGTTTGGAGCTTTTAGGGCTTTTTGGAGACTTTAGCCTTGGGATTCCAACTCCCAAGAGGTAAACCCTAATTTTTTCCCTTGTGATTACTCTAATATAGTGTAATTAGTAGTTTAGAACCTTTCTAAACCTTAGGACTACCCATGGGAGAAAGTTGGAGCTTGTTTGGATAAGTTTGGAGACTATGACATAGGGTTTTGTGTCAATTTCGGATGAAATCCGAGATTAGCCCATTTTGGGTGTTGCCCTAGGTTAGACGGACCTAGGTAGAGGTACTTGGGTGTCTTAAGGGTAGGTTTGTGTCCCTGTTTGGTCACGCGAGGTCGTACCACAGAGTTTTGGGTATTTTGGACAATTTTGGGGTTTTCCTTCAACATGGGTTCCACGTGTATGTGGAATTTTGCCATGGACCTAGAATCGGAGAGTTAGCATTTTGTGAGATTTTAGACATCGATTAGAACTTGTGGATAAATTTTGGGTCAATTTCGAGTAGGTTTGGCGTGCGTTTCGCGAGGTATCGCAAGCTGCACTCCAAGTGTTCGTCAAAATGACCAATTGGCCATTTCGACTTGCTTTCTAGGTTTCGTGCTTGTGCGCGGGTTAGTTTAGTCTTAGGGAGTGTGTATTAGGATTTTCGTGTTTATATTTATATATATATGTATTTATATGTATGTGGATGAGTGTGTGTGTTGGTTTGTTTGTGAGTGTGTGTGTGTATAGGTGTGGTAGTGTGTGTTTGTGTGTATGTGTGTGAGTGTGTATATATATATATATATATATATATATATATATATATATATATATATATGTATGTGTGAGAGTGTGTATGTGAATGTGTGTGTGTATATATATATAGATACGTATATGTGAATGTGAATGTGTAAGTGTGTATATCTATAGATATATGTATATGTATAAGTGTGTGTGTGTGTTTGTGTATGTGTGTGTTTATATATATTGATGTGTATATGTATATTTGTTTGTGTGTGGTTCTGTGAGGGTGAGTGTAGATGTGTGTATAGTTGTGAGTGTGAGTGTGTGTGTGTTGATTTAGTGTGTGTGTGTGTATAAAATTTGAATGAGATAGAGGGGGAGTGAGTTTGTGAGTTTATGAGTTTGAGAGAGTGAGGTATGAGAGGAGAAGAGAGGAGGAGAGTGAGAGTGAGAGAGTGAGTGAGGTAAAGGGAGCAGCAGCAGCAGGTAAAGGGAGCAGCAGCAGCCACCAGCAGTAGGTAATAGCAGCAGCAGCAGTTGAGTGAGTATATATATATATATATATATATATATATATATATATATATATATATATATATATATATATATATATATATATATAGGTGTAGTTAGGTGTATAGTTAGTGAGATGTGAAGGGCAAGATATTGGATTTCAATACCTTGAGGTATTGAAGGTAACTTGAGATATCAAGGTATTGAAGGTAAGCTGAGGTATCGGAGATGAGGTATTGACGTATTGCCTATATACTAGGTTATATATATATATATATATATATATATATATATATATATATTGATGTTTACATATAGTAGTATACATAAGTATATATATAGATAGTTAGCGAGTTAGTTAGAGTTAGAGTAGGGCAGCCGCTAGAGATATCTCAATACCTTGAGATACTCAAGGTATTGGGTATCGGGACGAGGTATTGGATTTTTGCCCGTGTATGGGATAAGTGATCTTATATATATATATATATATATATATATATATATATATATATATATATATATATGTTAGGATATGTATTAGTGGGTTTAGATGGGGTATATAGCGTAGGTTGAGATATCGGATACCGAGGGTATCCCGGTATCTCAAAGAGGCGAGTTTGTGGGTTTACTAGCTTAATGAGCTAGTTTTGACCTAGAATTTTAGGGGCACCCTAGTTTGACCTAGAATTGACCGTAGTTGACCCGGTTGACCGCCAAAGTCAACCTTTGACCTAGTTTTGACCTAGAGTTGATTTTTTGGGCATTGAGTTGACTTTTTGACCTAGAATGGACCGGTTTGACCCGTTTGACCTAGAAAAGGCCTAGAAGCTTGTTTTTAGTTTATATAAATGTGTTTGTCTATCTAGAGGACCAAGTAACCTTGGATTTTTATGTTTGGTCTTCGCGACCCCAGTTCAGACCTCGATCTTCGCCAGTTGCTCAGGACGTCAGGCGAGTACATTCTCTTATAGTTTTCGTTATCTGATAATTATTATGATTCAGCTTCTAGTATAGTATTATATAATTTTTTGGCATGACACTGACTAGTATTTCTGGATTTATTTACTTGCGATACGTATATTTTGTCGTGCCCCGATCTCCCGTAGACTAAATCGGCCGTCCCCGCTAGGCGAGAATTATCGCGCCAGCGCTTCCGCGGAACGATCGCTTTGACCCATCCGGACGTGATACCGCACGAGCGTGAGCCACGTCTGTGCAAGACCATAGTTCATTGGCTGGCGATGAGAGTTCTAAGCCACAGAGTCGCACAGATTATTAGAGTGCAGCGGAGTCATGAACGCATAGGCGATCGGTAACAAGTTCACTGAGTCGACAATAGCGAAAGCAATGAATAACACAAGTTGAAGTAAAACAAGCTCTTTATTGATATGAACAAGTATTACAGGCGGCGTTTTGCCGAGATTACAATTCACTCAGATATCTCTCTTTCTGAAACAGTAAAAGTGTGCCAAGTGGCTACATTTGTGGAATGATATAGGCGATGTTCAGGTGATGTTCCAATATTATGTCTTGTATATGTGCTTCTGTTCTAGACGCAATGCTCCAAGGCTTCAGAGTGGACTCCTGGCCTTAGCACGCACGCGGGAGGCATCCGCACCGAATGGGTCAAAGCGATCATTCCGCGGGAGCGCTAGCGCGGTGATTCTTGCCTAGCAGGGACAGCCGATTTAGCCTGTGGGAGATCGGGACGTGACAGATTGGTATCAGAGCTAAGGCCAACGCAGTGATTCGCGTCCGGTTCAATCCGGCTACGGGGGCGAGGAGGCGGCGGTCCATCTGGGCGGCCCTCCTCGCGGGGCCGGGGCGTAACATATTTTATGTCTGGCCTCTATTTTTGGAATTACCTACTGGCATCACATCAGGACTCACTACAGGCATAACTCATGTTTCTGCCTGGACTCATATTTATTTTACGTGTCAGGTCTTGGATTCACTTGTACTAGTCGGGGCGAGGAAATACTCGAGTAGACATGTAAACATTCCTAAATTTGGAATTACTCCCTCTGTTCTAATCTGGAATGATAGAACCTGCACACCCAGTGTGCGGTGAGCCGTACTTACCCCTAGTCGTTTACATGTCAAAACAGGTATTTTAGTGACACTAGTTCATTCTTTCTAGTCTGGACTCACTTACAGTTCTTGACTGGTCTCACTTATACTTTATGGACTGAACTCATTATATTTACTCTTGCTGGACTCACTTCACGTTATTGTGCACACACTTGCTCTTAGTTCAGATTTCTTGTATCCTGCAGTCATTATTATCTTGCTTCTGATTTTCATGCATCTTTACCTTTATACACCAGTTGACATATATATATATATATATATATATATATATATATATATATATATTTCCTTGTTCATACTTTATTTCCTTCACCTTGTGCTACTTGTTATAACTGCTTTATAGTTTTTATCATTTAACTGGAACTGCTGTTAGAGGTGTACTTACTCCAATCCTGACTGGATATATTTTTCAGAGGATTTGGAAGATTGGTGTCCGACATTTTATGGACCTCAGTCTGTCGATGGTGCAGATAGGGACTCCCTAGTTCAGGAGTGATTTTCGGGTTGGTAGCCGGGATCACTAGGACCTCAGTTGTATTTATTAGCTTTTGGTACCGGATTTGTCCCCGGCTTTTGGTTTGAGACTTTGTATTGTACTTGATTCAGGATATTGTTGTTATAATTATTATTGTTGTTGTCTTAGTAGTAGTTGTTGTTTAGACTTTGTAGTTGTTAGACTTCCTTGTTATCTTATCGTACTTAGATCGTGATTAAGTATTTGTATTATCTTTATCATATTGTTCCTCTGTTTGGAGTTGAGATATATTATTATGAGAGATTGTTAGCTAGATAGTAGACCTAGACAGCGTTCTACCACCGATGATGCGGCGTAGGCTGGACGTACCCACGACTCATGCCCAATTTTTCGGGTGCGGGTTATGACACATTTTTCGTAGCGGCCCACGCAGGTCTCGAGCTTCACAATTAGTGCGATGTCTTGGTAGTACAACAATTTAGTTGTACTGCTGTGAGCCTGCTCTAGGATATAGGATCTAGGATGAGAGTGTACTCAATCACGACTAGGAACAATTTCAATCTAATATTTATTATTTCTAATTATTCTGAAATTGCTTTCTTTTGAAATATTATTGTCCTTCTTTGATGATATCGTATCTTGTGCCGTATTAAATTCTTTTGATCTGTGTTCGGGATGCCTCCGAAGACACGATCCTATCATACCAATCCAGCAGCTGCCACCTAGAGGTTTGCTACCTCTCGTCCTGCTCGACTTCAGGCAGCTGCTACCGCTCCACTCACCACTCTTGCGATTGAGGGTGCATCTACTTCTCTCGGAGATTCTTCTCTACATGTCGATCTGAGGACTACCCCAGTCGTTCCGGTGGTGCCTCCACCACCTCCTACACCAGAAGATGTAGCACAGTTGTTTGCGTTCTTTAGGGAGATGATGGACGCGCAGCACCGCCAGGTGAATGTGATGAGGCTGGACATTGAGAATGCCCACCAGGTGGCCATGATGGCAGTAGACATAATGGCTCAGATCCTGCCACAGGCAGAGCAGGCACATCATCCTAGGCCGGGCAACATTATTGACTTCCAGAGGATACGGCCCAAGGAGTTCCAGGGTACAGAGGGGATCTTGTACGCGGATGACTGGATAGAGCAGATTGAGGGGATTTTTTGGCTGGCACAGATTCCAGACAGCATGCAGATAGAGGCAGCGGGCAGTCAGATGTTCGACCTTGCTTTGACGTGGTATCGTACTGATACGAGGATCGCGACATCAGGACTTACTTGGGAGGCTTTTTAGAGGCTTTTTAAGGAGAAGTTTTTCACAAATGTGGCTCTCAGTGCCTTGGAGAGCCAGTTTGAGGCACTCGTCCAGGAGAGCATGCTGGTGGACGAGTATGCAGCAGAGTTCTATCGTCTGGGCAGATTTATAAAGGACTTGAGTGAGGCAGCAAAGGCGAGAAAGTTTCACAAGGGCTTGGTCATGGCGGTCAAGTCTTTGACTAGGAGTGACCGTGAGGCGACTTTCGAGCAGATCGTAAGGGACGCTCAGAGGGCAGAGGATGACTTGGAGCTCAAGTCCAAGAGAGACAGGGATGATTCAGGCAGTGCGAGTAGTAGGGTGGGACCGGCTAAGCGTCCCTATGTGCAGAAGACAGAGCAGCAGCCGCATCAGTGGATTGCACCAGCTAGGGCTACTTTTCAGCAGGGGCAGCAGGGTCAGGATCAGAGAGTGTCCACTTGTGCCTACTGCAGGAAGGCGGGACACACTTGGGATATTTGTAGGAGGAGGCTGAAGGTGTGTCTATTCTGTGGATCCACTGCTCACCAGATGCGAGATTGCCCTATTGTACCTCCATTTGGTGGAGCACAGGATCGGAGAGTTGGAGCTAGGCCACCTGTGGCATAGCATCATGTCCCGCACCAGTAGAGAGAGATACCCCGGGAGGGCAGAGCTTTTGCATTGACGGTCGAGGAGGCCAATACTACTGGTGTCAGGTTAGCAGGCCTATCTTTTTTTGTTCTTCTTTCTGTTCTTTTTCATTTCTTGTGGTGTGCTTCATTAGTACCTGTTAAACTTTTCTTTTGTGCTGTGGTAGATAGTGTAGTGACCCCGATTGAGACTGTGATAACACGACCAGTAGGACCATGATCTTGTATATTGTTTAGGTATAATTTCTTAACTATGATTATTGAGGGTTTGACCTAGAAGAAGTACGATCGACTTTAAATTTCGAGGACAAATTTTTTTAAGAATGATAGGCTTGTCACTACCCCATTTCCAGGACAGGATATTTTTTTATTTTAGTTTGGTAAATTGTGTATTGATCATAAATATTTGTATTAATATTTAATTAGATGCATGTATTTATTTTTATTAGTTGTTTTAGGGTTTTGGCTAGTCTGGACCCATGTCGGACCCTAGTGGATCCTTGTCAGACCT
This sequence comes from Iris macrosiphon, assembly GCA_036927795.1. NCBI lineage: Eukaryota > Viridiplantae > Streptophyta > Magnoliopsida > Asparagales > Iridaceae > Iris > Iris macrosiphon. The sequence goes on from JAYESA010000647.1 coordinate 117,671, forward strand.
AACCAACACCCTTATCAGACTTATTTATTAGTTTAGAGTAGTTATTTATATTTTAATTAGTTAGTTGGAGTGATTAGGATTTAGTTAGAGTGCATTTGGAAACCCTAAACCCAAACCCTAATTAGCATGACTTAAGTTGAGGGATATTTTAGACTTTGTACCTAACCCTAACCCTATTTCTATTATATGCCCCCCTTCCTTCCCATTTCCTTCTTTTTCATTTTTCTACTCTCTTTCTTCATTTCTCCTTCCTTTACTCCTCCAACCCAAATTTCAAGTAAGTTTTCTTCACAATTTTTCTTTCCACCTCCAAAGTTCATCCATATCTAACCCTAACCCTTCATTTTCCTCTAACCTAGTTGTGTAAGAGTTACTTTGGGAGTAGAGCTTGGATTTGGGCGCTTAGGAGCTAGTTTGGAGCTTTTAGGACATTTTAGAGACTTTGGCCTTGGGATTCCAACTCCCAAGAGGAAAACCCTAATTTTTTTCTTATGATTACTCTAATATAGTATAATTAGTATTTAGAACCTTCCTAGATCTTTGGGCTACCCATGGGAGAAAGTTGGAGCTTATTTGGATAGGTTTGGAGACTTTGACATAGGATTTTGTGTTAATTTCGGATAAAATCCGAAATTGACCCATTTTGGGTGTTGCCCTAGGTTAGACGGACCTAGGTAAAGGTGCTTGGGTATCTTAAGGGTAGGTTCATATCCCCGTTCAGACACGCGAGGTCGTATCGCGGAGTTTTGGGCATTTCGAACAATTTGGGGGTTTTCCTTCGATATGGGTTCAACGTGCATGTGAAATTTTGCCATGGACCTAGAATCGGAGAGTTAGTATTTTTGTGAGATTCAAGACATCGATTAGAACTCATGAATAAATTTTTGGTCGATTCCGAGTAGGTTTGGCGTACGTTTCGCGAGGTATCGCAAGCCGCACTCCAAGTGTTCGTCAAAATGACCAATTGGCCATTTCGACTTGGTTTCTAGGTTTCGGGCTTGTGTGCAGGTTGGTTTAGCCTTGAGAAGTGTGTATTATGGTTTTCAACTTTATATATATATATATATATATATATATATATATATATATATATATATATATATATATATATATGTTTGTATGTATGTTGGTGAGTGTGTGTGTTGGTGTATTTGTGAGTATGTGTGTGTATAGGTGTGGTAGTGTGTGTGTTTATGTGTATGTGTATGTGTGTGAGTATATATATATATATATATATATATATATATATATATATATATATATATATATATATATATATATATATATATATAAGTGTACATATATATATATATAAGTGTACATATATATATATATATATATATATATATATATATATGTATATATATATATATATATATATATATCAACTCTCACACACACACACATATATATATATATATATATATATATATATATATATATATATATATATATATATATGTATGTGTGAGAGTTGATATATATATATATATATGTGTGTGTGTGTGTATAGATACGTTTATGTGAATGTGTAAGTGTGTATATCTATAGATATATGGATATCTATATGTGTGTGTGTTTATATATATTGATTTATATATGTGTATTTGTTTGTGTGTGGTTGTGTGAGGGTGAGTGTAGGTGTGTGTGTGTAGTTGTGAGTGTGAGTGTGAGTGTTGATTTATTATGTGTGTGTATAGAATTTGAATGAGATAGAGGGGAGTGAGTTTGTGAGTTTGAGAGAGTAAGGTCTGAGAGAAGAAGAGAGGAGGAGAGTGAGTGAGTGAGTGAGTGAGTGAGTGAGTGAGTGAGGTAGAGGGAGCAGTAGCAGCAGCAGCAGCAACAGTAGGTAATAGCAGCAGCAACAGCAAGTAGGTAGTAGCAGCAGCAGCAGGTAGTAGAAGCAGCAGTTGAGTGATATATATATATATATATATATATATATTATATATATATATATATAGTTAGCTAGTTAGTTAGAGTTAGAGAGGGGTTATGCTAGAGATATCTCAATACCTTGAGATACTCAAGGTATTGGGTATCGAGGCGAGGTATTAGATTTTTGCCGGTGTATGGGATAAGTGATTTTTTGATCTAGAATGGACCGGTTTGATCCGTTTGACCTAGAAAAGGCATAGAAGCTTTTTTTTAGTTTATTTAAATTTGTTTATCTCTCTAGAGTACCAACTAACCTTGGATTTCCATGTTAGGTCTTCGCGACGCCAGTTCGGACCTCGATCCTCGCTAGTTGCTCATGACGTCAGGCGAGTACATTCTCTGATAGTTTTTATTATCTGATAATTATTATGATTCAACTTCTAGTATATTATTATTTAATTTTCTGGCATGACACTGACTAGTATTTCTGGATTCATTTACTTACCCCTAGCCATTTACATGTCGAAACCGGTATTTCAGAGATACTGGTTCATTCTTTCTAGTCTGGACTCACTTACACTTCTTGACTGGTCTCACTTATACTTTATGGACTGAACTCATTATTTTTACTCTTGCTGGACTCACTTCACGTTATTGTGCACACACTTGCTCTTAGTTTAGATTTCTTGTATCCTACAGTCATTATTATCTTACTTCTGATTTTTATGCATCTTTACATTTATGCTCCAGTTGACAGATATATATATATATATATATATATATTTTTTTTTCTTGTTCATACTTTATTTTTTTCACATTGTGCTACTTGCTACAACTGCTTTATAGTTTTTATCATTTAACTGGAACTGCTGTTAGAGGTGTACTTGCTCCAATTCTGACTGGATATATTTTTTAGAGGATCCAGAAGATTGGTGTCCGACGTTTTATGGACCTCAGCCTGTCGATGGTGCAGACAGGGACCCCCTAGTTCAGGAGTAATTTTCGGGTTGGTAGCCGGGATCACTAGGACCTAAGTTGTATTTATTAGCTTTTGGTACCGGATTTGTCCCCGACTTTTGGTTTGAGACTTTGAATTGTATTTGATTCAGGATATTGTTGTTATAATTATTATTATTGTTGTCTTAGTAGTAGTTATTGTTTAAACTTTGTAGTTATTAGACTTTCTTGTTATCTTATCGTGCTTAGATCGTGATTGAGTATTTGTATTATATTTATCATATTGTTCCTCCATTTGGAGTTGAGATATATTGTTGTGTGAGATTGTTAGCTAGATAGTAGACCTAGACAGCGTTCTACCGCCGATGCTGCGGCGTAGGCTGTATGTACCCACGACTCATGCCAGATTTTTTGGGTGCGGGTCGTGACATTTTGAGTCAAGAGTCTGTAACGAGATGTTCATTATCAATAAAAGAGAACTTTTCTACATTTCAGTGTGTTATATCTCATTGCGTACTCTGTTGCATATGTTTCTAAAGTATATCATTATGCCTGGGCCCTGTGCGCGTACGCCTTACGCGTGTACGACATCACGTCCGGGGGACGATTATCGAACTAGCAAAAATTGGGGCATGACAAGACGTCTCAATTTACGTGCCACGAGTCTCAAGTTGGCAAATTCAGTTTCGTTGGACAAAATTTAAGAATTAACCTAAAAATTAGAATAATAAGATTAAAAATATAATTTTAGAGTAATTATTTCAGAATTAAATAAATTAAAGTAAAATATCTCTTGACATGGTAATTCATCATACATAGGATTTGGACTCTGATTTGGGACCTGGTTGTACCACAACTAAGAACCACAGACGAATAAATTTTCGTGATTAATTTCAGTACTTGATAGTTTTTATAATGCATGCTTAGTATTGATTATTTGATTCTTGACACTCGTTATACAGATAGTAAATGGTGGATTCTTGTATGAGATATGTGACTTTTGGACTATTGTTATTTCTTCGTGTTTTGTTCGGAATCAATGTTGTACTAGTCGGTAGGAGAAATACTTAGTGGACGTGTGAACTACCATTTTCATCCTGTGGTCTTACTGGAATAATAGCAGCCATGCATGACACGTATGATTTGTCGAATTTTATCCTTAGTCGTTCACATGTCGACATGGTATTTTAAATCACGTAGATTAGTTTATTCCTATTTGTTTCTCCCATACTTGCAATTCTATGATCGTTTGTGGTTACTGTACATCATATCCATGATAGGACTTCAACATTTAGTTATTCTGGTTGCCTTATTATGATTTCAGTTTTGTTGCCAACATATATTCTTTGCTATTTTATTGCTTATAGTTTCTACCATTATTGGAACTATTTTCACTATGATGTACTCGTTCTAATCCTGACTGGATATTAATATTTTATGTGACTACAATGAGGATGAGATCCCTACACATTATGGACCGTATATTGGCGACATAGTGGAGCCTGGTCTTGCCCTTTAGGAGGATCATGGAGAGTTAGTAGCTCAGACCCTGGCTGCGATTGAGTAGTTTAGTAAAGTAGTTATTTTAGTTAGTTGTTTTGGAGCGGATTGTTCTCCAGGACATCTAGTTATATTTGGATATTATTATTTGGATCTTTAGTATTATTTGGGGGACTATTTGGAACCCTGATTTTGAGACTATTATTTGATTATCTCCTTATGATTTCACTATCTTAGTATCTGTGATTGAGTATAGTATGGATATGTGTGTTATGTGTGAGTTTAGAAAATTTTTGTGCTTTATTGCACATAGTTCTACCGCCGATACTACGGGATAGGCTGGGCGTGCCCATGACTCATGTCAAAATTCAGGGTGCGGGACATGACAGTCGATGAGGGACCCGAGTGTGTTTCTTTTTCCATGCTCGATATTGTATATTTTTCTCTTTTGGACGTTTAGCTACCGACACTTGTTAGTCGTAGATCTGGACATTTAGTTTCCTTAGATGATTATAATTAATCAGACTGCAGCTGATCATGGTCATATACTTTTGCTACTCTGCCAGCTTCTTATTTTGTACAGCTGGTTTCTAGAACATTTCGATGGGATGATTGGGACGCCTTTCAGCTTTATCATACATGTTCTATGTTTGTTAATCATGTTTCACTGGTTAAGACAATATATGTTCTGTGTGACCCTATGTGACTTGCTTGTAGTGTGTACCCCATGTCTAGTTACAGCCGTGATCGTCGTACGAGATATAGTACCTTGTATGGGGTAGCTGGTTATGTTCGTCTCCGTATTTTCGGTACTGGACGTGACAAAAATACAGAGAAAAAGGTGAAAGAAAAAAATGAGACTAATTTGGAGTATTTATTTGGACTGTACCTTTGTTTATCAATATCAAGAGTACACTCCATAAATAATAATTTATATAATTTTTTAAAAAGGCTCAATTGTAACTTTATACCCTCAACTATTCAAAATGTTCATCTTGATACTCTTAACTTTGATAGGTGCTAACTTAATATCATGAAAAAAGGACGAAACTGTCCCTCCCCTCTCCTGCCCTCCACCCTCCCCCCCCCCCCCTCCACAAAAGAAAAAAACACCCTCCTCCCGCCTCTTGCCGGCGACCTCCCCCTTCCCACCTCTCTGACCGACCCCCCACCCTCTTCCAACACTCCCCTCTCGCCTCCCGCCACCGACCTCCGCCCCCCTCTTCCCTACTTGCGCCTGCAATCGCCCCCGCACTAGGCCGAGACCCCGCACCGCTCCCCCATGCCCCCTCCCCCGACCCGCACACCCCGCCCACCATCGTGCGACTCCCCACTCGCGACTCCCTCCCTGTCTGCACCCTCCGGCTACTGCTGCTGTTATTGCTTGCTGCTGCTATTGCTCACTACTGCGACCTACCCCCACCTCTCGGCAGGCTGGCGACGTCGGCGAGAGGGGCGAGGGGGGTTGCGGAAGAGAGAGCGGGGGAGAGAGAATGGAGAGAATAGTTTTATCATTTTTAAAATTTTGGGTATCAATATAAACATTATTATATAGTTGAGAATGTTAAGTTAGCAACTATCAAAGTTGAGTATATTAAACTGAATATTTTAAATAATCGAGAATATTAAATTATAATTTAGTTTTTTAAAAATTTTAAAAATGTGTTTGGAGTACAGCGTATAGATGCTATTGTTGAGTGCTCTGCTCGCTGCACCTGACACACCTGCCACTGTAAAAATACAGCTGTCCTCAAACCCATCAGTGCAGCAGTAAACGTCACTTCTCAAC